>WNWK01009614.1:0-75470 GCA_009830355.1 Cherax destructor | reverse complement strand
GTTGTTTTTTTCACCCCGCCTCAACCCCCCACCCCCCTATAAAACAGAACTCCTAATTACAACCCCCCCCTCTGGTTCTGTTTTTTTTCCGATTATAAATTAAATCCCCCATCAGGAAATTTGGGAAACCCCGAATATTTAAAACCCCTTAAAATTACCCTTTACCGTCGATTATTGTCAGCTGGCATATTTTTTCCCATGAAAAAACCCAATTCCCCCCAAATGCCCCATCCCCCCCCCCCCCTTTTCCCCCCCCCTCCCCCCAACAAAACCGAAAGGGACTTCTTCCCCCCCACAGCCCCCCCCCTTTTTTCCCGAGTTACCTGCATACACCTCATAACCTTTAAACCTCAATCTCGACCACACCTAAAATTATTTTTGTATAAAAATTACATCTCGTCATATCTCTTAAACTACCTCCACCCCCCCTACGTTTAATTTCTGCCCAGGCCATTTTAATCGTTAAACATTACCCAAAAGGGGGTTTTTTGTTTTGGGGGGGGGGCCGGGACCTTCCAAAACCTTTATCTCTAACCTTCACCCCTGATCCCATACCCTCCCCTGTGCCCCCCCTTTCCCCCTTCCCGGCCTTTCTCTACATATGTTTTTTTATGTAGCTGGCCAGGTGTGGGGACATCATCTAAATCCCTGCCCTCTTTTTTGATTCCCCCTCCCCTTTAATCCGGCCCCCCATTCCTATGAAATCAGCCCCCACTTCTACCTGAAACCCTGTTTTCCCCCAGCTTCTGGCACGTTCACGTCCTGGTTAACCTACCCCCCTCCACCTGGTGCCCTTAACTCAGGGAAATCCCTCGGATTTTCCCAGAAACGTTCTCAAATCTTTGCAATGGTTGCATAGGTCCACCTGTGGTCACCCATCTACCAAATCCCCAGACTCATTATCTTTCCAGGCCCATCGTTGTTGGACTTTAAACCCTCAGGGACTTCACAATTTCCCCCCCCTTTTCCCTATTTTCCCCCCACGGGCCCTTTTCCCAGTCCTTCCACAATCTCGGGTGTTGACCCCTCCGGGGGGATATGCACCCGGTCCCTTTTAACCAGGTTTTGGGGCCATGATGGGGGACACCCCCCGCCATGGATCATTTTCCCCCAAAAGACATGTCCTACCTGCCCCGCGTAGGTAAAACCCCCCCGGTTGCCTCCACAGACATGGACTAAGGGCCTTTTTAGTTTCGTGAAGGAACCTTCTGGCAACCCAGCAAAATTCCCTTTAGTCCACCTTCCCCCTATTAGAATGCACCACCATACCTTTCAAAAGGGCCCCCGACATCCAACCCTGGCCCCAAATGGCACATTCCCTTTAAAGGTGTAATGTTTAGAGGCATCCCTGACCGGACTTCTATCCCAGTGTTGACGTGGGTGCTTCTCCGGTACCTCTCCACAGTTTTTTTTTATAAGCCCCCACTGTATCAAACTTCAAAGATCCCGTCGAACCATTTAATGCTGCCCTATAGGCTTTATGACAAATACAAAAAAGGTCACGGATTTCCCGGGAGCAACACTGGCGTTAGCTGGGTAAAAGGCTTTAAAAAGCTCCCCATGTTTTCCCCCTCCCAACACTGGTCGCCATCTTGGGGAAAAAACAAGGCGCAAAGACTGGGCCAGGGGCAAACCCCGGAACCTCCGGCCCCTGAGCGAAAAGGTCAATTCTTGGCATATTTTAAGCTGAGTTATTTGTATTTCTTTATATGCGCTGAGAACTTTTAACTACAGTGTATATATGGGTTATTATGTATACTGAAAAATGCAACAAAGTATATAATATAAAGTGTGCCTCTCTTTTTCATATTCACTGAGATGTGAGTTTCAAACTAAATACTACACTGAAGATCGTATTCAGTGACATCCGAAAATTTAAAAACGTAGTAACACAGAGGGTGTATCTCAAGATAACCTCCCAAATTGGGGTGAAACCTGATTACTTCCCATCTCCCCCGGGGTTTGGGGGATCCCTACTGGGTTTTGGCCAAAGGGGGTAACGCCCCCCGGTGGGGGTTTTATCACCCACTGGGGTTTTTCCACCCACAGGGGCCTTTCACCACAGTGAGACTGTCCCCCCTCAGGAGACTTTAGTGAAACTTTTCGTACTTGATAAATTCCCATCGTTTTCCCCGTTAAATATCGAAACACCACTATATTCTAAAAGTTCCTTTTCTTTTTCGTAAGGTGATTTAGATCTTTGGGTGTGCTTTTTAAATACAGCTTCATTATTAAAATATTCATGTACAATGTCTGGGGCTTTTACCAGAAAAGTGTCTTTGAAATACGTTTATATTATTAATATAGTTCCTATGTGCTTACGTTAGTGAGGCGATTACCCTGAGTAGTTACTTTCCTGCTATATTTAATAACCAGTTATTACATTTCTCACTTGTGGGGGGAAGTTTTTTTTCAAAGTTGAATGAGATTTTTTTGTTTGGGGGGAAGTGGGAAGGGACGGAGTAATTTTACGGTGTCTAACTTACGTGGTAAGTTGGATTTAGATAACATGGGAAAGTATTTTAGACAAAATTAGTAATAAATTGTTTAAAAAAATGAGTAAGCATTTTAGAAAAGAATTTCTTAACTATTCAAAGAGATGAATGTCTAACCCAATATTGTCTAAAGGTCTAAATATCATGTTTATCTAATGATATTTCCATTCTATCTGTTTACCCATATTCAGATAAGATAGGGAACACCCTATCTTATCTGAATATGGGTAAACAGATAGGAGTATCCCTTTAGTTTAAACAGGGGTAAATAGACCTTTAGATACAAAGGGCAAGTCGTTCTTTAGTCTACATAGTAAGTAGTTAGTCCTGTAGCCGAAGTATTGAAGGAAAACCCAAAAGGCAAAGGAAAATAGACTGGAGATCTCATAGATAATGCATGTCAATTTTTACTACACATTGTGGTTCGGTGCCTCACTGAGACTTTAATAAACTGTGGAACAATGTCTGAATCGAACTGGTGACCAGCAGTATTTCCAGTCACACACGCTACCGCTCACGGCATGAACTGGGTAAAGGGTTTGAACCGGATATCCTAAGGGTGAATGCCCTCAAATGGTTCCACAACTTATTTTTGATAAGCAAGTTCCCTATCCCTCCCCCTGCTTCCCGTCATCTCTTTGTCACCCTTTTTAAATGCATAGTTACATGATATATAGTCCTATCTCTCCTACCAATGGATACGAGGCTAAGAGGAAAGGAAAAGGAGGAGGATGAAAAACCCCCTCCAAGGGATTTTGCCCCGCACTCAGGTCCCCAGACACTCCAAACTTCAATCACGTGTCTTTTTGGAAAGCTTTTGGATTAGTTTTTTTATTTTGTCCCTTTTGTAAAAAAGGCTTAAAAAAATTTAATTTTTTTATAAAGTTTCATTAAATGAAAATGACCCTCCTCTGTGATGCCCAAGTGAAGGACCCAACTCTGCCTTTCCCTTAATCTTTCTTCTCTTAATTTGCAGTTTTTCTTTCCTATATGACTAATCTACAGGAAGCCCCCCTTTGTTCAAAAAAAAAGTGACCCCTTTGGGAAAAAAAAAAGAAAAGAGGAACTAATTAAAAGACTTGTGATATACCATTTACATCCTCTACAACGCAGGGGAACACATTGTTCTGACTGATATATATATATATATATATATATATATAAAAAAGAGAGAGAGAGAAGAGAGAAAAAAACCAAATTGTTTCACTTTTATTGTGCTCAAACTGCGGAGATAATAAAACTTTGTTAGTTGGTTAATCAGATTTAAAGCAAAATTTGACTCCGAGGCCATTAAGGCTGCATGTAACTCTTTCACCTCCAGCCAAGAATCCTTGGGGTTTAACTAAACCTTCTGTGCTTGTACACTGGGCATATTTTTCTGTATAATCATCATATTAATTATATATACAAAAAAAAGAAAAAAACCCGTTTATCATTCAGTGCTGAAAAGTACAAAAAAACACCAGTAGCTATGAGAGAAACCCACAATTTACTGAAACTTGAATAAGAGGGGGTTTGGTTATGCCGGGGGGGGTGGTCGATATAGAATGTACTGCTTAAAAATGACTTATTGTACATGTTTAGCCCCTTTGACATTTGGCTGCGGGTTATTCGCGAAGGAGTGGTGGAGGATCGATCCTGTGTCCGCTATCATGGATCATGAATTGTTTCGGTATAGCAAAAAAATAAAATTCCCCGGACCTGATAAAGCCGGGTAGGAAAGGGATTAAGGGGAACGAACTGACGTGTCTTTAAAGTCTGCTATTATACCCACTGAGCCAAAAACGAAAACACTGGGCAGAATAAACTTTTATCAAAGCAACGTGCCCGGACTTTTTTGATTTTTTAAAAGAAACGTTTGCCAAATAAAAAGGAATTTGGGCAGTTTTTTCCCTGCACAGTTTCTTTGCTAGGGGGAGGCTTGGGGGATAGGGGGGTTTTTGCCCCAAAAAGTTTTTTCCCCAGCCCCCCCCCCCCAAAGCCCTTTCCCAGATAATAATAGTAAAATAGCTCTGGTTCATAAAAAGCCTTTTAAGGCCCCCCTCCCCCCCCCTCAGTACAAAATTTGTTTCTTCACTATTGCCGGTAACCCCCCCCCCCTCCCCATTTAAACCCAATTAGACACGGAACAAAAAACGCAACTCAATACACTTATAATTTTATACTCTCACAGTATGATGAAATTATCATGTTTTGCTTTATAAATGTATAAACTCACTTTTTTCCATTTTTTTTCATATGAAAACGACTTAAAAAGTAGCATTCACTACCATGTATTATGGCAGGTTATAATTTGATGAGCCATTTTTCTCTGCTGTAAGAACACTCTCGTGTTC
The DNA here is from genome assembly GCA_009830355.1 of Cherax destructor. NCBI lineage: Eukaryota > Metazoa > Arthropoda > Malacostraca > Decapoda > Parastacidae > Cherax > Cherax destructor. The sequence continues at coordinate 70,639 of WNWK01009614.1, read as the reverse complement.
CCAGTTTTCTAATGATAACAGCGCTCGAAACTGATTATCCTAATGACCTGTTATTTTGCGGTTAAATATAATGGGGGAAGATCGCCATGATTGACAGATGGTGTGTAAGGGCGAGGTAGCTGGTCGGACTGGTGTGTTGCTGATGTGAAAGATACACTGATGTGTTTCTAATGTTGATGCCAGGGCTCGATACAGCGTAAGCTGTCAGTGATCCTTAAAACTCCCAACACTACCATTGTTGTTCCCGGCCATACTGGTTTTGTTGTTTGATATAATTATTATATATATATATATTTTTTCCCCCTTAAAAAAAATTTAATTATATTTTATATAAAAAAAAAAAATTATAAAAAAATAATATATATATATATATATATATATATATATATATATATATATATAAAAAAATATAAAAAATAAAAATTAAATTTTATATAATTATAAAATATAAAAAAAATAAAAATTTAAAAATAATAATAATATATATATATAAAAATATATATATATATATATATATATATATATATATATATATCAGCAATGGGAGCAGGCAACCCCTCCCAGTGCGCCCGGGGGAAATAAAAGGGGTTTCCCAAAAAAAGCAAGGGGGGGTGGCGTTACCGATTTCTGTCATCGTGTTTGGTTTCCCAGTGGATTAGTCAAGAGGATTGCCCCTGAACGTTTGAGAGGGGTGGGGGAGCTAAAACCCCCCAAGTTCATTGAAGCAGCAGTGCAGTGGGACATCCTGGCAGACTCCTCCAGTAGCCCCAGCCCCCCCAAAGAGCACAAACAGTCCCACGGGGGAAAAAACCGACCGGGAAAAAAAATTTCCAAAAAAAATTTACCAACGCTTCGGGAAAAGGGAAAAAAGCTCTTCCCCAAAAGGGTAAAGGGCACCACACCCCCGGGAGTTTCCTTTTTGCTTTTCCCCAAACCTTTCTCGGGGGACCAATCGACCCACAGGCCATTCGGTTGGTGTTGCTCTTCCCCTAGCCCCCCCCATACTCCCCGGGAACATAGGTGTATTTGCGGAGGGAGGCTGACCAATTGGGACTTCATGGTCAAATGTGTCCCCATCAGAAGGGGAAATTGCTAGACATGAGGAGGTCAATGACATCATAAAGAAACCCACAGCCCGTTGCCCGTCAAGGGAAACCCCCAAAAAACCCGAGGTCTGGTGGAATCAAAATCCCGGGGGGGGCCCCCTCTACCCCGGAAGGATGGTAAGCAGATTTTGGGGCTTTCACCTTTCTGCCACATTGGCAGAAAACCCCACCTCCCCCACTCCCCAGGGGGTGGATTTCCAGCCCGGAGGCCCCGAAGAAAACCCCCAAAAATTTAAAACCCTTCCCCCCTTGTTTAATTCATCCCAAAAGGGGGGAGACCCATGGAGCAGAGGGAAATGTGCTCTAAAGCCCCAAGGGGCTGGGTGGAAACTCATCCAAAAACCAAGGACCACAGGGCGACCCCTTCCTGTTTTTAGAACTCAAGGTTTCAGAGGGGAAAAGTGCATTTTTCTGGGGCACGCGGGCCCCCTGCCGGGGGGGTTGGAAATGGGTTTTACATGTAGCTCTGAGTTGTTATCTATGTTTTTACTCCCCATTGTATTTTTTTATTTTGTCTTTAAATAAAGTTTGTTAAAAAAAAAAATGGGGGAGTAGGGGGAAATGGGTATTCAAAAAAGGGTTTAAAAAAGAAATCAAATATTCTTCCTTGAAGTCTTTTTTTCCACCCTCCCAGGAATAACCCCAATTTACACCAAATTTGGGCCCATCCTTTTTTTTTATATATATATATATATATATATATATATATATATAATTATTTTTTTTTTTTTTTTTTTTCCAAACGGGGATTCTACCCAAAGGGAGGGTGGCCCCCAAAAAGAAAACTTTCATCATCATTCACTCCTACTGTTTTTGCCAGAAGGGTGCTTTTTCACTACAGTTATAAAATCAAAATTTTAACCCCCTTAGAGTGCCGGCACTCCCATTCAGAATCCGTCCTTTTTCCGGTTTCCCGAATCCCTTTATAAAAGTTACTTTTCTTCCCTCCAACAGCACGAAAAAAAAATTAAAAAATATGTCCCTTCATCTGCAAATACGCTCACACATGCTTTTCTGGAAATCCAAACCCCTTTCCCCCAAAAAAATTCCTTTACCCCTCCCCCCAAATTTCCTAGGCCGGCCCCCACCCCCTTTTCCCCCCACCCAGATTTTTACACTCTCGAAGTCACTCTGTCTCGTTCCATTCTCTCTACATGTCCCAAAACCCCCCAACCCCCTCCTCAGCTCTCTGGAAAAACCCTTTTTGGGAATCCCCACCTCCCCCTTTTCCAAACTCCAATTTTCTGCATTATATTCACACCACACCCTTGACCTCCCGACATGACATCTCCCTGCCTCCAGCCTTTTTCCTCGTTTCAAATTCATCACCCTGCTTTCCCCCAAAAAGACGTTGGTATAACTATACTCTCATACATTTCTTTTCTTCCTGGACAAGGTTCTTTTTTCTCCACAGACTCCAAAATGCTCCACTCACCCTTTTCCCCCCATCAATTTTATGATTCACCTCATCCTTCATAGACCCATCCGCCAGCCACTCCCAAATTCTAAATTCACCTCCTCCATACCCCTTTTCCAATCGATTCCAATCTTTTTGTCACCCCAACCTTTTTTTATCCCCAATCCTTACTCTTTCCTATATTCACTTTCAATTTTTTTTTTTACACACCCTACCAAACCCCCCAACCTCAGCTTCCTTCCCCAGAACCCCCCCAAAAACACAGTGTCATCCCAAAAAACAATTGACAACTCCCACTTTGTATTTGCTTTTTTATCTTTTAGCCCCCCACCTCTTTTCCAAGACCCCGATTTTACTTCTCTTTACAACCCCATCTATAAATATATTGAACAACCAGGGGGACATCACACATCCTTGTCTAAGGCCCACTTTTTCTGGGAAATAGTCCCCCTTCCCCCCTACCACCCCAACCGAGCCTCTTTTTCCTTTAAAAATTTCACTGCTTTCAGTAACCCTTTCCCCTTTTTACACCCCCAACATCTGCCACATTGCCCCCCATCACCCCATCATACGCCTTTTTCCCAAAACCCCAAAAAACCCAAACATTTTCCCTTATCCAAATACTGTTCACCCCTTTGTTTCACAAACACTTGGCTCACACCCCCCACCTTTCCCAAAGCCCCTTTTCCCCTATCCTGCTTTCTGTTTTACCCTTTAAATTTTTTTAATAATAACCCTACCCTAAATTTACCAGGTACACTCAACAGATTACCCCCATAATTTTACTCCCTTTTGTCCCCCTTTTCCTTTATACAAAGGAACAATAAAGTTTTCTGCCAACCGGGGACCTTACCCCTTCCATACATTTATTAAATAATAGCACCAACCAATTCCCAAAAATTTTATCCCCCCCTTTTTTTAACATTTCTATCTTTTTTCCCATCAATCCCAGGGCCCTTTCCCCCCCCATTCTACCCCTGCCCCCACGAACTTTTCCCCCCAAACCCCCAATCTTTTTTCCCCACTCCTACAAGATGTTTTCCCCCTTTCCCGAAAAACCCCCTTTCTGTCTTCATCAACATTTAACAAATCCCCAAAAAATTCTCTCCATTTTTTCCGATATTACCCCCTCCATTTAATAACCCTCCTCTCCTAATTTTTAAATGTCAAATCCATTTTTTCTCTAGGTTTTCCCCAACTTATTTAAACTCATTCCAAAACTTTTTTTTTTTTAACAAAATTTTCTGATAACATTCCCCCCCTCATCTGCTCTTTTTAATTTAATTTCCCCCTTTTTAACCCCTCTTTTTTTCTTCCCTTTTCTCTTCCCCCCTTGCATTACTTCTACTTTGTAAAAACCTTTTCATATGCTAACTTTTTCTCCCTTTACTACTCTCTTTTTCATCATCATTCCACCAATCCCCCTCTTCCCTTCCCACCCACTCGCCTGAAAACCCCAAACTTCTCTGAACACTCTAAACCACATTTTTTTAAAACTACCCCATACATTTTTACCCCATTTCCTACACTCTCACTAGCCCATCTATCCTCCAATAGTTGTTTATATCTTACCCCAACTGCCTCCCCCCTTTTTAGTTTATAAACCTTTTACCCCCTTTTTTTTACTGATTCTATTTTTCCTTTTTACCCATCTACCTTTTTACTCCCCCGTAGCTATAACTAAAAAGTGATTGATATATCTGTAGCCCCCCTATAAACATGTACATCCCGAAGTCTACTCAACAGTCTTTTATCTACCAATACATAGTCCAACAAATTTCCCTTTTTTTTCGCCCTACATCATATCTTTATACTTATTTTTCCCTTTTCTTAAAATATGTATTACCTTAAAAAAACCCCCTTTTTTTCAAAACCCCAAACAAAAGGGGTCCCCCTTTTATTTTCACCTGGCCCCCAAACTTACCTACTACACCCCCCTGCATGTTTCTCCCCTTTAGCATTTATTCCCCCACCCCATACTCTTTATTTGGTTTTAAAAGTTCCTTCCCTTTTGCTTAACATCTCCCCAAAATTTTTCTCTCCTCTACACTTTCCCCCCCCTTCTCCAGGTGCATTTACTTTTTATGACCCCCTTTTCGATCCGACCCTTATTTTAATCCACATAATCCTTGAATTTACACATTTATATTCCCCCCTTTTCCTTCCATAACTTATCCTTCAACTTTATTGCCCACCCCTTTTTTTAGCTCTTTAAATCTTCAAACCCCGATTTTATCCATTTTTTTTCTCCCCACTGAAATCCGCCCTCCCCCTTTAGCTTTGTTTCCGCTTAGGGGCCCGGACCCTCCCTTCTTTTCATTCCAAAATCGGCAATCATCTCTTTCTTTTCATCCGCACTTAAACCCCCGCACATTTTAGACAACCCAATTTTAAAAGTTTTCTTCTTCTCGTTTTTAGTAGATTTGTACAGGAGAAGGGGTTACTAGCCCATTGCTCCCGGCATCTTAGTCGCCTCATACGACACGCATGGCTTACGGAGGAAAGATTCTTTTCCACTTCCCCATGGACAATAGAGAAAATAAAAAGAACAAGAGCTATTAAGAAAAAGAAGAAAAACCTAGATGTGTGTATGTATATATATGCATGTGTATGCCAGTGTAGTGTGACCTAAAGTGTAAGTAGAAGTAGCTAGATATACCTGTTATCCAGCGTGTTTATGAGACAGAAAAAAGACACCAGCAATCCTACCATCATGTAAAACAGTTTCAGGTTTCTGTTTCACAGTCACCTGGCAGGACGGTAGTACCTCCCTGGGTGGTTGCTGTCTACCAACCTACTACCTATATATATATATATATTGTCAGGGAAACGCCTTCCCCTGAACAAAATATTGATGGAAAAAATAATAAATAGTAAACCGAAGGATATTTATAATAAGATGGTTTTTACTGGATTTTAATATAAAATTAAATAGAAATAAAAAAGAAATATATCCGTTGTGGTTCAGGTCTGTTGGTGAGACAGGAGGTAATAACCGGAGAGGGGGAGAATAGATGATGGTTGTCTCTCTGTAGGTGGTATGTCTTCGGAGTAGATGGTGAATCTCCTGGGACCACGAGGTTGAAATACCACACTGTAGGTATCCAAAGGTAGATGAGATCTGCAACACCCTCTAACGCACACAAGTTAGAAACTAGAGAGGAGTTGTTGTGGAATTCCCGTTAAGTCCAGGGAAAATCTTGCTCGTAAGTCATGCGTCTGTCCTGGAGAACCAGTCCAGCGGCAGAGCTGATAATAAAGAAAATATTCTGGTTACCATAAGTCTTAAAACATTTAAGATAGAAAAGGTGTTTCAAGATGACCAAGTCACTACTGGTAACCAAAGAAAACATAATAATCAAACAAAGAAATACTCCTGGTAGAGCGCCTTACCTGATTCGGAGAAGAGTGAAGGTGAAGTGACTTTCCACTTCCCAACCGACACCAGGTAAGAGTCATACTACCAGGAGTAGAAAGTAAAAACCCTCAGACAACCGGGAACAAGAGTTTAGCTCCAGCCCGCTAGATGGAATTGCTGGCTGTAACTCGTTAATAATGCTCCCGGCTGACTGAACAACCGTTACCTTATTTACAACTACTTTTCCCTCACAATATATATATATATATATATATATATATATATATATATATATATATATATATTTATTTCCTGCGTTTCAGCTGGCCAGATGCCTGATTTTTTGTCCTGTGGATTAGAACAACTAGCCATTACTGTCCGCTGGATATAGTTCTTATCAACTGCATGTTGATAATTATTCTTAAATTCTCCAGAACACAAATATCAAGCATATTGTCATTCTTAGAATAGGGATTAAAATAATCTCAGAGTATGTATACCGAGAAACACACACCTCTCGTGGCATATACTCAGACTGAGAAATGTTATTGCATCAAAGCACAATGAAAACTTGTTAATGAAATGTCAGCACTCAGAGACAGAAGCACCAGTGATAGATTGTCTGGGTATTTATACTTCAAGTGATGTCCTCTTGTGCTGAAGAGGATCTCTGGTTGAAACTGAAACATGCAAACCATCACAAGCATTTCTGCTGTTTGTTGGCACTGTCCTCTCACTGAGAGATACGTGTAGATACCCAGTGTAATGGCCAATATATGTAGAATCAAAGCTGTGTGGTTCCCATCTGTTGCTTGAGCATATTAAAGAAGAACTGACAGTGTTCACGTCACAGTTGATCCAGCTGTTGCACGAATACAATAAGGAAGCAGTTAAATAGTTCACATAAATTGGCTTAGTGCACTCCACCTGAGTCCTCAGGGCTTCTGAGAGTGCATATGCTTTACCTATAAAACCACCGCAGTGCAGATGCTCTGCACGTTGCAAATCTTTAACTCCCGACCAGTTGCTCGTTGCAGCTCGGCAACACATTGCATTTCACACTACATATGCAATTTTGGAAGTTTAAAATTCTGTCTTTTCTCTTTATTTAGTAGACAAGAGGACTGAAAATCATAGACTTTCTGGCCCTTTCTTAACGTATGTGTGTGTGTGTGTGTGTGTGTGTGTGTGTAATTGCAATGTTTTTATACACTTTCACACCCCTAGATCCAATCTTTCCGCTGACAACTAAATATCCTTCTAGAGATTAACAGAGCATAATCATGTGATCCATCACGCCCTTCCCTCTTATTGGTCATGCATCATGCACACCACCCATCATGCACACCACCCATCATGCCCTCTCCGAGCACACCCACATCAGTCATGATCATCCTCACTCCATCTTTCCTATTTCTTGATCATGTTTGTTCATGGCCCAGCATTTTGTGGAATACCAAGTATAAGGCAGGAAAGATTGCTTTTCTTCTTATCGTTCCTGTTAATGTTCATTCTCATTTACTTCTTCCATATGAAATACAACTAGGTGATTAAACACACACGCACATCATATTATATATATATATATATATATATATATATATATATATATATATATATATATATATATATAAAACAATTGCAAATCACGTCGTCTCATTACGATCTCGCGAGTCATGACGACCAACCTGATTGTCATTATTCCCTGCGTACACGACAAGTATTGAGAAATCCTCAAGTATCATTTGTAAATACCAATTTAGATCTTCCTCAACCACAAATTGAGTTACCCATTGCAACAGAGTTTGATCCTCCAAGAGATGATAACCATTCTGAATATGTAAATCTCACCCTAGCAGAGTTGGGGTTAAATGTTAATAACCTGTATAGATGAATAATATAATTTAACATGTATTTAAACTGTATATTACTATATCAACTTAGTATTATTCAAGAATTTGTTTTTTGTGTGTGTTCACGTTCTCTCCGAATTCCGAGATTTAACAGTACTAGATTTGAGTGCACCAAGTCTGCCTTTTCTGTTAAACATTTCCTTCCTTGAAAATATATTTCCTCAGAATCCGTAGATCACATGAATACAGATCGATCGATCATTTTTTTTATCTCTTTTATTGTATATCTCACCGTTGATTGTATCTATTTCTATGAATTGTGATATATCATACTTGTAATGCATTACATTGATTTCCGTCCTGATATTATCCTTATGTAATGTTTAACTGTTGTGTACTTTGACATTGTATAGAATGAGCCCAGAGCCGTACGCCTGTCGCCTCTAGTTTGTATTAGCTGTATGTCGGGATGCCATACATAACATGGCCGAGCTGTTAGTAGTAGTTCAGTAGTAGTATCTTACCAATAACCGTTACTGAGTCACAGCTCCCTACGTGATCACTAACCGTTAGTGATTCACTGCTGACCTAGCATGATGTTTGAATGCCGCCGTTGCCCCCTCCAGGCACTAGGCAGGGCAGTTCAAGATGAGACATTAAGGAGGCAGGTTAGGCTCTGGAGCTCTCTCATATTTTTCCACTAATATATAAGGTTTCTAAGACAATCTACATTTGTGTTTATTACTAAATCCATCAAGAACCCACACGACACCGGCTTTATCTTCTGAAATCTGCGTAAATACCCTAATCCATGCCCACAATGCTGCCACCAATTTGTCGTGTGGGTTCTTGATGGATTTGACTTCGTAACTTATATATTAGTGGAAAAATATGAGAGAGCACCAGAGCCTAACCTGCCTCCTTAATGTCTCGTCTTGAACTGCCCTGCCCAGTGCCTGGAGGGCAACGGCGGCATTCAAACATCATGCTAGGTCAGCAGAGTCACTAACGGTTAGTGATCACGTAGGGAGCTGTGACTCAGTAACGGTTATTAGTAAGATACAAATACTACTACGGAACTACTGACGTGTGTACGTGTGTGTGTACATGTAGAAAAACATACATGACAAAATACAATCCCACAGGAAGTTCTCACGCCCATGCCATCCGCCGTGTTTAAAGTGAACAGACACCCAGGAATCTCAATGAAGCTCTGTTCACCTGCTCCACCTACTGAATACATCAATTGAACCCCTTTGCTCGCCTCCCCATCCAATGAATACATCAATTCAACAACTTTCCTTACGGGTTCCGTCCAGTGAATAAATTTCTTACCTGTTCCTCCCAATATTCATCAGTGTATTACAAAATATAACTTCATTTGTCAGAGTTTTTCGACTTTGAATTATGCCACACTAGCACTCATAAATATATTGGAAATGTTGACCAAAATTGCGCATTTATTAACAACATTTACATTATCACACACACACACACACCACCGCCGTTTGCCTCTGTCCAAAGGGTGAAGTGAGTGTTGGCGTTTGATATATCGTTGCCTGAGCCGGTGTTACCCCGAAGCTTGTGTAACTCAACACTGTTTGGCTTGCTAGGAATTATGCTGTTAGGATTTGTGTTACTGGGAATTATGTTGCTGAAATTTGTGACACCGGATTTGTGTTGTTGCGATTTAGGTATTGGGATTTATGTTGGTGTTTGTATTGCTGGCATCTCCATTGCTAGGATTTGTGTTGATGTGATTTGTGTGGCTGGAATTGCTTTGCCAAGATTTGTGTTGCCGGAATTGTTCTGCTGAGATCTGTGTTGCTGCTGCCACTACTGGCATTTCACGGAAGCTGAGCCCACCACAGCAATGCTCTGAAGGAGATAAGGCGCCTTGTTTCTAATATTTACTAATGCTGTTTTTAATTGCTGCTGCTACGCTATGGTGCTCTTCACCGATGAGACTAGACTGAGATGCTGTTATTAACTGATGTAGTTTATGCTGTTTTAACTGATGCTTTCATTTACCCTTGCGGTTATGTTGTGATCATGGCATTCTCTGACGCAGCAATGCTGTTATGCTGCATTTCTATTATGTTTTGGAAAAGTTGGAACTTATATACTTTAGTACATTAGTTTCCAGGCACATTTCAGTACATTCAATCTACAGTGTTGGGTACGAAAAGTGTGGCAAGATTTTTACCATTAAGAGAGTAGTAGTGATAAGGTCACTCATTATTCAACAGTACATGTTTTTCTTTCTGAGGGATAAGAGAGTCAAGGGACTGTGTGAGGATGTAATGACTGTTCAGGGACTCTCGGAGCTGACAAGTGGTACCACGGGCTGTCCAGGCTGTAAGGATCTTTCAGGGATTCTCAAAAGCTGTCATAACATTCTAAGGGCTGACGGAGGCTACTAAAGTGTTGACATGAACTATAAGAATATTCCGGGAAACTTTGAGACGCTATCAAGTCTCATTACCGTCAGGAACGAGAAAATATCTGTCATGGATTCTCGAAAGCTGTCAAATGATTCTAAAGGTTAAGAATCTATACGGATCTTCCAGGGACTCGAGACTATTTCAATGAATATTAGGGACTATTGCGGACTATGAATAGTTTAGGGGTTCCCAAATGTCAAAATATTTTAAAGGCTGTCAAAGGCCATAGAGATCTTTAATGGGTTATTAGGGTAACAGAGTACCAGTCCCTCGAAATATCAAGGGCCAACTGGAATATTAAAATCCTCTATTATACCATGGACAAGCCTCTGGTTGACACTGTTCCACAGAAAAGAGCCACTATAGTACAGGCTTCTCGGTATTTTAAGGTCACCACTACATTGATGGACGGGTGTCGCGAACCGCGGCCCGAAAATTGACAGTCCGACGCTTTACCGCCTCCGCCACCAGGCTTCTAATAGGAAGGAATCTGAACTAGTACTTATTGTGCTATATTCCGTCAGAGGCACCACATGTAACCCAACTGAACCAGTTCCTTCAGCCCAAGGAGGACTTTTAGCAGTAGATCTATTCTAGTCTCCCTCAGGACCACATAGCCACCTTCCATCTTTATGTTTATTGACTGACAGTTGTTTACTACAACTCAAGACGAGTTCATTACATCTTATGTTATACTAGGAACCAAGGTATCCGAGGCTCAAGAATATTAGCGTTTCCTTTATATCAGGGGCTTCATTTTATTAGGGTCTCTGGTATATTTAAATCTCTCTTATTTTCAGGAGTTCTTGTTACAGAAAAAGGTTCTCAGAAACCAGTCAATTTTTTTTTTTCAGATCACTTGTCAACAAACACTTCTTTCAGATCGTATGTATTCTAGAGGGTTTGGATATAAGGACTTGCCTAGCATAGGCCAGTAGGTCTGCTGAAGTGTTCCACCTTTCGTATGTTCTTATGTTATCACTGTCAATAAACGTTTTCTCAGATCAGCTGTTAGGTTTGGGTAGGTAATGTTTATCAGGACACAGGACAAGCGTTTCCTGACGCAGGTCTTAGGCATATGATGACCCGCAGCTGGAGCTTTTGGTCATCTGACAGAGGCCTTCCGCTGGCTTACCGGTCCACCCTTTAAAAATTATGGTTAGGATTCTTCAACTGTTGATAAACAAAGACTCGATAACTGAGTTTTATGCCATTAAATGTTTGATGACGTACATTTAACCCCAACTTGGGTCAGGGTTCCCCACACCTAACCTCCCTCACCACACACTCTAGTATCTGTACCTTTCTACCTGCTTACCTACCTATGCCTGTCTATCTATATACCTCCTACCTTTCTAAGTGTCTGTATATCTACTTATCTACCTTTCTACCAGCCTTAAGATGTTGCCTTCTTGCCTGCCTTCATGCCTATCTACCTACTTTCCAACATGGATACTTTTATATCTTCCTACTTGCCTAAATTCCTAGCAGCCTACCTGAGTATTTACTTACCTTTCTATCTTGGTATTTTGCTGTCTGCCTGATTTCCTATTCTCTAACCTTCCTTTGAACCTATCTCATACTCTCCTGCCTACCCCTCTTCCCAGCACTTTAAAATCACACCTCTTTACACACCTGCCTTTTCAATTATCTGTCTTCCTGTCTACCTAAACATTGATTTAATGAACCATTTACGTGTCTAAGTGGCGTAAGAGGGAAAGGGTGGATGATGGGGATAAAAGGCAGAGGAGAGCACGGAGGAGAGTGTCTGGGAGATGGTAGGTACAGGAGATAAAGGAGAAAGAGGGCATGAAGACCGCGAGGTGGTGGTTGTGGGGCTGGTGGTGGTAGTGGGGCTGGTGGTGGTAGTGGGACTGGTGGTGGTAGTGGGGCTGGTGGTGGTAGTGGGGCTGGTGGTGGTAGTGGGGCTGGTGGTGGTAGTGGGGCTGGTGGTGGTAGTGGGGCTGGTGGTGGTAGTGGGGCTGGTGGTGGTAGTGGGGCTGGTGGTGGTAGTGGGGCTGGTGGTGGTAGTGGGGCTGGTGGTGGTAGTGGGGCTGGTGGTGGTAGTGGGGCTGGTGGTGGTAGTGGGGCTGATGGTGGTAGTGGGGCTGATGGTGGTAGTGGATTATTGTAGAAAAATCTCTCTTTTAAACTTAAAATATGAGACAACTGTTAAGGAATTAGGAAAAAAATCAGTCTACAGAAAATTTGAGGATACAGTTTCAAAAAATATTTTTTTAAAATTTCTAATGAAACTAGCACGTGCTGAGAATTATATTATTATAATCATAAGGAGTGCTAAACCAGTAGGAATATACAGTGCCTGTTGCGGGGGGTGGAAGGTATTCAGGGTCAGTTCAGGGAACTGGAGCAGAGATCCAACTCCCTACATCAAGTGCCCCTCACCCTTGAGGGGTTTAGTATTCGGAACATAATTTAAGTACATCAGGAGTGATCTGCTACCTTACACTACGTGCTAGTTGCACAGCATAAACAAAAGCTCTGTTTCTGTCATAATCATACAGGATGGGTTTCATACAACAGGTAATGAAACCTGCCAGTTTAAATTGGAAGACTTCAGACGGGCATTCCATCAAGGGTTCAGTAGATACGGCACCTTTAAATAGTTAACTTCAGCAGCAAAGTGGTTATTATTCCGTTGGAATTATCATCACTCAGGACAGCCTATCCCACACACGTAGGAAATAGAATTTATGAGATTACACAAAATTCATATGTCCCCATATGTCCTCCCCTTTTTTTTTTTACCTCTGCTCTTTCTCTGGTCTGTTATGCGACATGTTCCGTTTCTCAAAAACACCTCAACATGTTTGCGTTGTTGTAGTTTCTAATTTTCTCTTGTTTCACCGCCATGAACAAAATTAATTTAGTCGTGGTTTATCTGCCAAGCGCGTGCGTGCGTGTACTCACCTAGTTGTACTCACCTAGTTGTGGTTGCAGGGGTCGATTCATAGCTCCTGGCCCTGCCTCTTCACTGGCCGCTACTGGGTCTTTCTCCCTTCGCCATGAGCCTTATCATACCTCTTCTTAAAGCTATGAATGGATCCTGCCTCCACTACATCGCTTCCCAAGCTATTCCACTTCCTGACCACTCTGTGACTGAAGAAATATTTCCTAACATCCCTGTGATTCATCTGAGTCTTCAACTTCCAGCTCTGCCCCTTGTTGCGGTGTCCCATCTCTGGAACATTCTGTCTGCCACCTTGTAAATTCCTCTCAGTATTTTACATGTCGTTATCATGTCCCCCCTTTCTCTCCTGTCCTCCAGTGTCGTCAGGTCGATTTCCCTTAACCTCTCCTCGTAGGACATACCCCTTAGCTCCGGGACTAGTCGTGTTGCAAACCTTTGCACTTTCTCTATTTTCTTTATGTGCTTGGCTAGGTGTGGGTTCCAAACTGGTGCTGCGTACTCCAGTATGGGCCTAACGTACACAGTGTACAGGGTTCTGAACGATTCCTTATTAAGATGTCGAAATGCTGTTCTTAGGTTTGCTAGGCGCCCGTATTCTGCAGCAGTTATTTGGTTGATGTGCGCCTCAGGAGATGTGCCCGGTGTTATACTCACCCCAAGATCTTTTTCCTTGGGTGAGGTTTGTAGTCTCTGGCCCCCTAGACTATACTCCGCTTGCGGTCTTCTTTCCCCTTCCCCAATCTTCATGACTTTCCACTTGGTGGGGTTGAACTCCAGGAGCCAATTGCTGGACCAGATCCCTTTGTAGTTCTGCCTGGTCCTCGTCCGATTGAATCCTTCTCATCAACTTCACATCATCTGCAAACAGGGACACTTCGGAGATTATTTCTTCCGTCATGTCATTCACAAATACCAGAAACAGCACCGGTCCTAGGACTGACCCTGTGGAACCCCAGTCGTCACAGACGCCCACTCTGACACCTCGCCACGAACCATGACTCGCTGCTGTCTTCTTGACAGGTATTCCCTGATCCAATGGAGTGCCTTCCTGTTATCCCTGCCTGGTGTGTGTGTTTGTGTTTATAAACAAACAAATAAATCATGCTCGGGACATTGCAGGAAATGAGGACAAACTCATTTCCTTCAAAATATTATTTTACTCGTACTTTCTCAAGCTGCAGAAAAGTTAGTTGGTAGTAAGTTCTAACCTACTAGAAGACTCGCTGGAGCTGCTGCTGTCGTCGACATCTGCCACTGCGGAGAAAGAGAGCGAGAGAAACTGACAGACAGACACACACACACACACACACACACACAGTAAGAGAAACAGAGATCGAAGAGAGAGGGAGAAATAGAGAAAGGGAGGGATATTTATATAGACAGAGAGAGAGGTTAGGAAGAACCAGAGGCACTTAATTTTAAAGAACTCACAGCACACTTTTAAAAGTCCTCTTCAGTGGATTCATTTCAATGACCACACCTCAGTAATATACTGTTTGAAACTTACGAGTGTTTAATGAACTCTCAACAGAAACCAAAAAAATGCTTCATAGTTTAGCAAGTTTGGACCAACCTATCCATTTTATATTTTAACAGCATGACGACAAGCCTCAACCAGACTACTTTGTTAAGGTTTGTCAGGCAACAGTACAGGTGTTTCCTGACGCTATTGATTTTTCCCGAGTGAGAAGGAGTGCCTTGAGGCTCATGAACTTGGATCAAACCTATTTCCCATATTAAATAGAGCATTGTCTACAAGTTAAAGACAGAGGTACAAACCTCAGAACGAGCGATGACCCAAACAAGCTTGTTCTGCAACCTGTTTCTTTGTTAATTACCTTCTACTCTATTTCCTACAAGATTATGACAATAATATGGCATTTCTTCATCTATCGAGGAAATCCAGGTGAAAGAAAGACCGGTAAAGGGATAATTGTGGCTGGGAATACAGTGTTTGGAAATGCTCCTTCCGAGTGCCTGATGCAATAATCTCAGTACACTTGTGAATCCACATTGTTTACGATTGGGGGGAAGAGAGAAGAGAGAGAAAAAAAAAGGGGGGGGGGGAGAGAGAGAGAGAGAGAGAGAGAGAGAAACCACTGAAAAGTCATTTCAGTAAAAATATAACCTACGTTGAGATAAGAAAGGAGGATAACAGGAGAGGTCCCGCCCAGCACTTTGCCAGTAGGGTTGAGCTGTATTTTCAAAGATTTACTGAGGGATTAACAATAGATTTATGATCGGATGCAACACTGGAGAGAGAAACCGTGTTCTACAATGCAGAGCCAACTCCATTATTCCTGTTTCGGAAAATGAACGGGATCTCTGCCTTCAAATTTATTTTTTTCTCCCCTTATGTGATAAAGCTCACCCATTGTGCCCACCTATTTTGGTTTGCAGTGTTTGAATCCGCTCCTTCCCCCCTCGTAAAGGGGCTATGAATTGGCCCCCCAAGTCGCATGGGTTCTGTTTTATTTTCTTAAAGTTGTGGTTTGTTCCAGATCTACTGCATTTTGGGGGAGTTTTTGGGGGATTTTGTGGGGTGTGTGTGTGGGAGTGATTTGGGGGGTGTGAGTGTGGGATGTTTTGGGATTTGGTGGGATTTTTTTTTTGGGGGTTTGTTTTTGGGAGTTGTGTGTGTTTGTTTTTGTTGGGAGTTTTTTGTTGTGGGTTGGTTGTGTTTTTATTTAATCGCCATTTATTGGCAAATTTTTAAATAAAAAGTTAATACTTTTTTATTGTTAAACAAGAATAAATTAAATTTAAAATAATATTCAGATTGAATTAAAAATAACTTTATTGTATAGTTGTACAGTTAGTATAAAACAGTAGTTTTTTAACGTAGTATAAAAAAGTAAAAAATGTTTTATGTAGTAAAAAAGAGAGTTGTTAACAGTGTGTATAGTAATAAATAAAAAAAAAAAAGGGTATAATAACAGATAGTATAGTAATAACGTGTAGTAGAGTAAAAAAAGCATTTATTAAAAAAATGCAGTCACTACAGTAATGTTGAACAATTTCGAAAAGTCAAATATAATGAATTCCCTTTTCTTCTCTATAATTGCAAGCTTATGACCTTCTTAAACATAGAGAAAAAAGAAAAAAAAGGGGAAAGACAGAAAACAGAGAGACAGAGAGAGAAAAAACAGAAACAGAAAAAGAGAGAGACAGACAAAGAAAAACAGGGGAAAGAAAACAAAGACAGAAAGACAGAAAAAGAAAGACAGAAAAAGGACAGAAAAAGACAGAGGGCAGAAAAAACAGAAAAGACAGAAAAGACAGAGAGACGGGGGAAGGGCAGAGGAAAAAAGGGAAAGACGGGGGCAAAGAAAAGAGACAGAAACAGAGGACGAGACAGAGAGACAGAGAAAAAGGGACGGAGAAAAACAAAAGAAAACAGAGGAAGAGAAAAAACAGAAGAAAGAGGGGGTTGGACAAATATCTCCATGCAATGAAACGATTCAATAAGGTTCAATAGAATCTTCGAACTTTCGCCCATAATTAGCTGTATGTTTTCGGAGTGAAGCCGGGAAGGGGGAAAAAACGTCTTCGAAAACCGGCTGGAAAGCACTCGAATTTTTTTCTTAAAAGGGGGAAAATATTAAGCCTCTAAAATCTGCGATATTAAATTAAAAAAATTATTTTTTAATATTTTAAAAATTATTTTATTAAAAAAAAAATTAATTTATTAAATTTTTTTTATAAATCATTAAAAAAACAAATATATTTATATAACAAAAAATTTTTAATTATTATTTCCCAAATTTTATAATATACAAAATATTTTATACCATTTATTAATTTTAATAAAAAATAATAAATATATATTATAAATATATATATATATATAAATATATTATATATATATTAAAATATAAAAATATATATATATATATATAAATATATATATATATATATATTTGTAGTTACAGAAGCGGAGGTATGATGATGGTGCATGCACGTAATTACCTGGCTAATTTTGCAGGGGTTTAACTCTGGTTGACCCCGCTGCCGTGAACTACCATACTTTTTTTTTTCTAAACCCGTGTATGGTTTATCTGAGTATTTAGCTTCTTTGTATCTATTAGTTCAAGCCGGAAAATTCAAATTTTGTCCTTCAGTCAGAGGGGGAGAGCGAGAGTCTCGCTATACACTCGTAAACTACAAGATACTCCACTTCAGACCATGATAATTAAGACCATCCTTGTTTACTTCATTTCAAGCTCGTGATAATTCTGTTAATTAGTAAACTTCACCATCAATTTCACAGTATAGGATTATTACTCTGGGTCTTATGTAAACATTTTCG
This sequence comes from Cherax destructor, assembly GCA_009830355.1. Classification (NCBI taxonomy): domain Eukaryota; kingdom Metazoa; phylum Arthropoda; class Malacostraca; order Decapoda; family Parastacidae; genus Cherax; species Cherax destructor. The sequence continues at coordinate 53,220 of WNWK01009614.1, read as the reverse complement.
AAGCTTCCCAAAATACAGGGCGTTTCAAAACGATGGACCCAATTTCAAGGCAAACTGCTTTGAAATTGGGTCCATCTTTTAAACACCCTGTGCTTTCAACAAGAGTCTTGTCAAAATCAATATTTTATCATGTAGTCGATTCTGTACCTCGTTAAGAATGACTGTTTTATTCAAGGGTAAACACTAATCCGCAGAGGCCAAACAGCACCTGGGTAACAGAGGGCAACCAGCTTTTATCCAAAGATGGAGAGGTAACGCCATTTCTTGTGGGCGAAATGTCTTTCACTGGCATCGAAGCAATAACGGAGGACAGTAAGAGAGAAAGCTCTTGATGTTTCTGACATAATTGCTCTTTAAGTAATTTTTAAGCCAGTTTCTTTGCATATGTTATTTTGGCTAGGTTAAGTCAAGTTAGGAAAGGTTTAGGTAGGATAAATTATCGTCTATTAATAATTTTTTAATTAATTATAGCAAATAATAAAACCAATAAATGTTATAATGTATAAAGTCTATACTACGTTTTGAAACGCGACCAAAAACCGGGACCCACTGAGATTGAAAAAACCGATAGGTAAAGAGTACTTTTACATTTTTGTGTCTCAGTAGCTGAACCTTCGTTTGAGTACTAATGTACTGTGCTGCAATTCATTTATATTTGCTGATTACATAGTGGGAACAAACTTGCTGTGTTTCCCTTATATATTTCATCACAGAGAGTGGGTTTCATCACAGAGTGGGTTTCATCACAGAGAATGGGTTTCATCACAGAGTGGGTTTCATGCATGAAGTAATGAAATGTGCCAGCCAGAACTTGGAGATTTCAGGATATGGTCAAGTATTCCCTTATGATTCAGCAGTTTCGAGAGCTTCAGTGGTTCCAATAAGCCTGTAGTTACTGATACTTGGAAATAATAGATAATGAGTGAGCCTTGACCGGTGGTATGAGGTATAATTAGTGTTAGATGGATATGAAGGTACATGGGACAACAGAAGCAAGCAGAGACTCGAGAGCGGTGTTGACATGGGTTCCTGAGGTGATATTACAACAGACAAATACATAAATAACCCGCACTTAGGAGACAAACTTATGACGACGTTTCCGTCCGACTTGGAATAGTTATGGTACATGTCGGACCGAAACGTCCTTATAAGTTTCAGTGTCCTAGATGCGGGTTATTTGAGTATTGTTCCAGGTCACGGTATTGTGCCTTTTTTTTACTCTTCACAACAGACATGGTGGGTGGATATGTTTATTAGCTAGTTTACGTGTTAAATGTAAAAGCTTTCGACTTTACGTGGGTCGTTAAGACCGCAACGCACTTGTACACTAACATTCAAGAATGCTCAGGAAACAGAGAGAAAAGAACCTTTAACAAGTCAGCCCTAAACTAAGTAAGCCATTGCTGTGCCCACTATACCATGACTGGCCTCACTGATTCCAGTTTGTCCGTTCAGTTATTTACAATTGTCTTATAAAAATGTGTCTTCAAGAATACCTTAATGACTTAAATATTGATTAGAATAAACTGTGCATATATTGAGATGTTTACAGTGAATAGACAGAGACACACCTCTTGGGAATATAAATTGGGTGGAGAGTAAGGAATGATAGATAGGTGGTGATTTGAAAGGCATGTAGGTAGGTAGGCAGGTGTAGGTGGGTGTGTGTGTGTGTGTGTGTGTGTGTGTGTGTGTGTGTGTGTGTGTGTGTGTGTGTGTGTGTGTGTGTGTGTGTGTGTGTGGTCTACATATGATCAAATATTAATCGTTACAAGAGCAGAGTTATGTTCGTGGTTTTTTTGACTCCAGTCTTTATTTTGTCTCATAATTTCGTATATACGAATAAAAATTGTAATGTTTACTACCTCCTCCTGTATACTATTTTCAGCAGTCCACTACTCCATTTGTTAGAAAAAGAAGGCTGTCTACCTTTAACACGCATGTACAAAAATCATTCTCCCTTATTTTAACATGACTAACCATACCACGGGTGGGGTTCGAACCCGCGGTCACAGTCATGTTTAACATGACTATTTTCTCAATATTTATCTTATCATTGCCTTTTTGAAGTTACCTCTCACTGTCTCTCACTCACTCTGTCTCTCACTCTCTCTACAATAAAAGTATTTGTGCAATTTTCTATCTGCATTAACAAGTTGGCATTTTTCTTACTCTCGTTGTAATTATTTTGGTCATTTTCTCTCGTTTTGCTCTCTGGGACGCATTTACCGTGAGTGAATTAATTTAAAATGTCAGCGTAATTGAGTGCCAGTTAACATGAAGCCGAGCAAGTAATAATATGAACCACAGTTGTACGGTCTGCCCGCAATGTTCTCATGGGAAAAACGTTAAAAACATTCACCATTTTTTCCATTTCCAGCAGTGATGTAAACATTACGTATTTCTGAAAGTAACAAACATTTGTTATTTAAAAAAAATATAAATAAATAAATTTGTATATTACACACATATGAGGGTTATTCTCACATCATTTTGCCCTTATGACACCAGTTAAGAACACATTACTCCCTGAACTTATGTATGTATTTAAACTGAAAGATTACTACCATCTTAAATTTTTTTTAAAGAAATTGATCCTTAATTATGTGTAATAACTGTGTAAAAATTTAATTGAGTCAGGTCTCATACCGATGAATTTAATGTAAATCAAAATTAGGACCTGTTCACTTTTTATTGTCAGAAAGAACTCAAACTATTTAGAGTTTTGAAATAAGCTTAAGGGATTAATAAGATGCAGTCGGCTAAAGCCTGTAATCAGGTCACATCACGTGTATATTATCTGTAATCAACTCACGCTGTATGTACTTTAGTTGAAAGTACTTCGCATTACTTGTATATTTCATACTCCTGTGCATGAGCTTTCTGTAATCGTGTTTGTTGCTTCTGAAGTTGTGCGAATACTCACAAGAAAGCTCCCAAAAAATACTCCTGGCGGGTCCAGGAATTGTGACTCGACCCTTGCAACCACATATTAGTACACACACACACACAAACTCAGTAATTACATACAGAAACAATATCAAGAAATACTGTGTACTCCTTGAAGCCTCCATACAATATAGTTCTTTAAAGATGTCAGTGAAATATTTTTATTTATTTTCTCTCTCTCTCTCTTTTCTTCAGCTATCACGAAAATGAACACCGCCATTACTGGGGACTCGGGTGTGGTATTGATCCAAGAACTAGTGTGTCCCCAATTGCCAGAGAACACTGTAATCAGTCTATTACTCGAACACTAGAGGTATTCCCTCTTCCCAGAGTATTGGTCTTAAGCAACCTCTTGCATTAACAACGCCGCTCAGGATATTCACAGAAAAATTTAAAAAAAAAACTTGAAACTTGCTTACACACACATTTATACATATATATGCGTAGAATTTTTTTTTTTAAATGTTTATGAAGAAATCGATTTATAGGTTTTCTTTTCTTCTGTTTTTACTGATCTAAAAGTTGAAATAACGGGCAGAAAATAACGAAATATAATACGTGCAAAAAAAAAAATCATTTTTGTTGTTGTTAGACAGGTTGAGATAGCAGCAGACACCTGTTGACGATTTCGGCCCCAGACCAACACCTAGATATAGAAACACAGATCATGTTTTGTTCGATACATTCATGGACGCTTATTTTAACCTCTGCAAAACTTTCATGTGGAAAAAGCAGTTATTAGCGTCATAATGCCCCTGGGCGATAATTTACGAGACAATATGTTAAACTACCTCGTTAATTTTTAGCCGCTAGGAATAATGTAGGCAATCTGGGAGATGTCAATCATTTTGTGACCACACCAAAAAATTGACAGCTATAAATGAGAGACAGAACACACACACAAAAAAGAAGGTAAATATGGACCCAATTCACAAAGTTTGGTTAGGAACAAGGACAGAGATATAAAGACAAGGAGAGGAGTAGGGAGACCGAAAAGGATAGAGAGAAAAACACGTGGAGAGAGAGACAAGGACACAGACACAGAAAGGAGAGCAAGTGGAGAGAAACAAGGATAAGGCTACAAAGATAAAAAAAAACAAAAACCATGACAGACCAAGGACAGGGAGATTAGCCAGGGGAAGAGAGAGAGAGAGAGAGAGAGAGAGAGAGAAACACTGGCAGAAATACACTTCTCACAAACCTCTGGTAATAAGAAAGTTTGGCCTTCTGAGTTATTTCGCTGGAATTTCCTTTGGGTCCACCTCCGCCCAAGGAGGATGGAGAACCAACTGGTCAGTAAAACACTGCTGACCTGCTCTGGAAGCCGATGATAACACCACACACACGGGGGACCTCATTTTAAGTCTGAAGGAGGAAGGAGGAGCGAGCCCGCAGCCACAGACAGCTGAAGCTTTCAGTCTCTCTCTTGCTTTTATTGGGAAGGAGGAACTATGGGAAAGAAGAGTGGAGAGGAAGAGACACGAGTGGGGAGCACGAGTGGGCGCGAGGAGTGGATAAGAAAGGGGATGAGGAGTTAAGGAGGAGTAGTGGGGAGGAGATTGATTTTTAACAAAGCTAGATACATTCTCAGCGTGGTGTTTCTGTTTACAACGACGGTAACATTGTGAGAAGTTACTCAGCTATTTTCCCTGTAATTCTCCATTACGCAGGATGCGTTACCTATCATTCTTCATCACACAGGATGCGTGTCCCCTGTCATTCTCCATCACACAGGATGCGTGTCCCCTGTCATTCTCCATCACACAGGATGCGTGTCCCCTGTCATTCTCCATCACACAGGATGCGTGTCCCCTGTCATTCTCCATCACACAGGATGCTGTCCCTGTCATTCTCCATCACACAGGATCGTGTCCCTGTCATTCTCCATCACACAGGATGCGTGTCCCCTGTCATTCTCCATCACACAGGACGCGTGTCCCCTGTCATTCTCCATCACACAGGACGTGTGTCCCCTGTCATTCTCCATCACACAGGACGTGTGTCCCCTGTCATTCTCCATCACACAGGACGTGTGTCCCCTGTCATTCTCCATCACACAGGATGTGTCTCCCCTGTCATTCTCCATCACACAGGATGTGTGTCCCCTGTCATTCTCCATCACACAGGACGTGTGTCCCCTGTCATTCTCCATCACACAGGATGTGTGTCCCCTGTCATTCTCCATCACACAGGATGTGTGTCCCCTGTCATTCTCCATCACACAGGATGTCTCCCTGTCATTCTCCATCACAGGATGTGTCCTGTCATTCTCCATCACACAGGATGTGGTCCTGTCATTCTCCATCACACAGGATGTGTTCCCTGTCATTCTCCATCACACAGGATGGTGTCCCTGTCATTCTCCATCACACAGGATGTGTCCCCTGTCATTCTCCATCACACAGGATGTGTGTCCCCTGTCATTCTCCATCACACAGGATGTGTGTCCCCTGTCATTCTCCATCACACAGGATGTGTGTCCCCTGTCATTCTCCATCACACAGGATGTGTGTCCCTTCTCATTCTCATCACACAGGATTTTGTCCCTGTCATTCTCCATCACACAGGATGTGTGTCCCTGTCATTCTCCATCACAAAGGATGTGTGTCCCCTGTCATTCTCTATCACAAAGGATGTGTGTCCCCTGTCATTCTCTATCACACAGGATGCGTGTCCCCTGTCATTCTCCATCACACAGGATGTGTGTCCCCTGTCATTCTCCATCACACAGGATGCGTGTCCCCTGTCATTCTCCATCACACAGGATGTGTGTCCCCTGTCATTCTCCATCACACAGGATGTGTCCCCTGTCATTCTCCATCACACAGGATGTGTGTCCCCTGTCATTCTCCATCACACAGGATGTGTGTCCCCTGTCATTCTCCATCACACAGGATGTGTGTCCCTGTCATTCTCCATCACACAGGATGCGTGTCCCTGTCATTCTCCATCACAGGATGTGTGTCCCCTGTCATTCTCCATCACACAGGATGGTGTCCCCTGTCATTCTCCATCACACAGGATGCGTGTCCCTGTCATTCTCCATCACACAGGATGTGTGTCCCTGTCATTCTCCATCACACAGGATGTGTGTCCCCTGTCATTCTCCATCACACAGGATGTGTGTCCCCTGTCATTCTCCATCACAGAGGATGTGTCTACCCCATCATTCTTCATTCCACTGACGGGTTCCAGACATCAGGTAACATCTTCCAGCACAAATGGAAAACTACAGAGATGAGGAGGATAATGGCCAACTATCCAACTATAGATTCACTAACTTCCGCATCTTAAAAGAAATGGTTTTGTTCTAGCAAGACTGGAGTTACTACCACCATCTCTCAAGGGATATGGATTTACTAGTAGGGATGAGATGAGGGAGTGGAGGTAAGAATCGTCAGAGGAAAAGGAGAAGAGGTGTGAGGAAGTGGATAGAGGTAGGAGGGATAGAGGGGGTGGGGATTGAGAGTGGATGTGTTAGGATAAAACAGTTCATCCAGAATTTATATAATTTAATCACAAAACATTATACGGACCTTGAGGCCAATATAAGCGAGTCATTATAAATCTTGTTTCAATTAGCCGATTATTTTTTTTGTGCGTATTTAACTGATGGTCAATTTAGAAAAAATCTGAAATGTTGATTTCCCTTGTAATAATCCAAATTAATTATATGTTTTATATATTTTTTTCCTTTATATCCATTTTTTCAGAATTAATACTAAAGTTCTTTGATCTTTTTTTCAGTTTAGGACGTAGTTTACTTAGCCGGTAACTGTACCCTTGAATAATGACCTTGGGGTAGTTACCGGGGGAGTGCCCGGTAAGTTACGGAGGACCCGGGTACAACGTGAGTGACCGGGTACAGTTACCGGGTGAGTGACCCGGGGTACAGTTACTGGGTGAGTGACCGGAGTTCCGGGAGTGACCGGCAGTTACGGAGGACCGGACATTACGGAGTGACCCGGGGTACAGTTACCGGGTGAGTGACCCGGGGTACAGTTACCGGGTGAGTGACCCGGGGTACAGTTACCGGGTGAGTGACCCGGGGTACAGTTACCGGGTGAGTGACCCGGGGTACAGTTACCGGGTGAGTGACCCGGGGTACAGTTACCGGGTGAGTGACCGGGACTCCGGGTGAGTGACCCGTACAGTTACCGGTGAGTGACCCGGGGTACAGTTACCGGGGGAGTGACCCGGGGTACAGTTACCGGGTGAGTGACCCGGGGTACAGTTACCGGGTGAGTGACCCGGGACAGTTATGGGGAGTACCGCAGTTACCGGGTGAGTGACCCGGGGTACAGTTACCGGGAGTGACCCGGGGTACAGTTACCGGGTGAGTGACCCAGTGAGGGTACAGTTACGGGTGAGTACCGGGGTGACAGTTACCGGGTGAGTGACCCGGGTACATTTGATTACCGGGTGAGTGACCGGGGTACAGTTACAGGAGTGACCCGGGGTACAGTTACCGGGTGAGTGACCCGGGTACAGTTACCGGGTGAGTGACCCGGGACAGTTACGGGAGTGACCCGGGGGAGTACGGGGTGACCCCGGGGTACAGTTACCGGGTGAGTGACCCGGTACAGTTACCGGGTGAGTGACCCGGGGTACAGTTACCGGTGAGTGACCCGGGTACAGTTACCGGGTGGTGACCCGGGGTTTACAGTTGCGGGTGGTGACCCGGGGTACAGTTACCGGGTGAGTGACCCGGGGTACAGTTACCGGGTGAGTGACCCGGGGTACAGTTACCGGGTGAGTGACCCGGGGTACAGTTACCGGGGGAGTGACCCGGGGTACAGTTACCGGGGGAGTGACCCGGGGTACAGTTACCGGGGGGTGACCCGGGGTGTTACCGGGGAGTGACCCGGGGTGAGCAGTTACCGGGGGAGTGACCCGGGGTACAGTTACCGGGGGAGTGACCCGGGGTACAGTTACCGGGGGAGTGACCCGGGGTACAGTTACCGGGGGAGTGACCCGGGGTACAGTTACCGGGGGAGTGACCCGGGGTACAGTTCCGGGGAGTGACCCGGGGTGAGTTACCGGAGTGAGTGACCCGGGTCAGTTACCCAAGGGGGACCCGGGGTACAGTTACCGGGAGTGACCGGGAATTCCGTTACCGGGCGAGTGACCCGGGTACAGTTACAGGTGAGGGACCGGTACAGTTACCGGTGAGTGACCCGGTGTCAGTTACCGGGGGAGTGCCCCGGGGTACAGTTACCGGGGGAGGCCCGGGGTACAGTTACCGGGGAGTGACCCGGGGTCAGTTACCGAGGAGGTGACCCGAGGAGTACAGTTACCGGGGGAGTGACCCGGGGTACAGTTACCGGGGGAGTGACCCGGGGTACAGTTACCGGGGGAGTGACCCGGGGTACAGTTACCGGGGAAGTGACCGGGTCTCAGTCCATGCTTTCTGGTTGACAATCTAATCAGTCAGATTGTTGGTGCTTGCAACATGCAGTACAAAGTAGGCACTACATGTTTCTGATCATGATCTCTCGTCTTAAAAGTTTAATCCAGCGTATAAAAAAATTAAATACTTGAAGTAGTTGTAGCATTTGCTACAACCATTTGCTCTGCCGCTTTACAAAGTGTCTGATAAATCTTCTAAAGCTTTCTACTGAACACTGGTATGTTAGTAATTCTTATATTAGCTTTAAAAAAATGCTTTAAATCCTTATTCAAATAATTATAATATTTATGGGGAATCGCTGTACAGCGCCTCGATAATGATAGATCTGATCCAAAGGATAGGTTCAATTCCTTGGATCACGAGCCCTTAACCAGCATCCATTCACCCTCATAAAAGACAACGCTTATGCACAGAGAACTTTCTTTATACAGCCGAGCTTTTAAATTATTGGGAACGCTTTAAATCCTTCAAAACGAACCCAGTTGCACGCTGACTAGTTGCATATAGTATATAACACCTGGAAAATTCATGACGGTTTACATTGCCAGAAGTGCTGGCTTCAATTGCACTACCTAGCAGCTTTTTTTCTTCTTTCATCTACAAGCTCCTAAAATTATTGGGAACGCTTAAAGAGCCTTCAAACTTTACCCCTCTGGCGAGAAGCATGTATCAAACAGGGTGTTTCATAAAGATGGATCCAGTTTAAATGACTGGAAGGTTTATACATCACAAATAACCCACACTTAGAGAGGAACTTCAGACGAGGTTTCGGTCAGTCCTGGACCGTTATCAAGTCACAGATGTGATTTGATAAGTCTGGGTTAAATGTGAAGAGTTCCTTCCTCGGTATTGTGACTTTAATGCCCATAGAAAATTTTGAAACAAAATAATTTTGTTTTGCATTAATTAATAATAGTATTTATTGTATATTTTACTCGTGCATTAGATTCTTCATATACAAATGTCCTAATACAAATACAGTACGTAAAGGTGAATATAGATTCTTAAATACAAATAAAAGCATGTAAATAACAAATAAACGCATAAATACGAAAATGCACATACAAACAAGAACCTGTCCTTAGTGACCAGGATCCAATAGGTTCTAGTCACGAAATTCAACCACGTTTTGACCCTTTACGGTCAGTGGCAGTAATTTATTACGACAACAAAGTATTTTTGGTCATATTAACTGGGATATATGTACCTCGTTGCGTCCAGAGTGAACCAGCTGCCTCTCATGGGCCGGAGGTGCTCTTTGACGATGAAGGTGGAGTTATGTATGTAAATCTTTTTGAAGTATATATATTTTTTTTATTTATTTTTATTAACACATCGGCCGATTCCCACCAAGGCAGGGTGGCCCGAAAAAGAAAAACTTTCATCATCATTCACTCCATCACTGTCTTGCCAGAAGGGTGCTTTACACTACAGTTATAAAACTGCAACATTAACACCCCTCCTTCAGAGTGCCGGCACTGTACTTCCCATCTCCAGAACTCAAGTCCGGCCTGCCGGTTTCCCTGAATCCCTTCATAAATGTTACTTTGCTCACACTCCAACAGCACGTCAAGTAAAACCATATGCCTCCATTCACTCCTATCAAATACGCTCACACATGCTTGCTGGAAGTCCAAGCCCCTCGCACACAAAACTTCCTTTACCCCTCCCCCCAACCTTTCCTAGGCCGACCCCTACCCCCCTTCCCTCCACTACAGATTTATACACTCTCGAAGTCACTCTGTCTCGTTCCATTTCTCTACATGTCAAACCACCTCAACAACCCCCCCTCAGCTCTCTGAACAATCGTTTTGGTAATCCGCACCTCCTCCTAATTTCCAAACTCGAATTCTCTGCATTATATTCACACCACACATTGACCTCAGACATGACATCTCCACTGCCTCCAGCCTTCTCCTCGTTGCAACATTCATCACCCATGCTTCACACCCATATAAGAGCGTTGGTATAACTATACTCTCTACATTCCCCTCTTTACTTCATGGACAAGGTTCTTTGTCTCCACAGACTCTGAAGTGCTCCACTCACCCTTTTCCCCTCATCAATTCTATGATTCCTCATCCTTCATAAAACCGCCGACATGTCCACTCCCAAATATCTGAATACATTCACACTCCTCCATACTCTCTCCCTCCAATCTGATATCCAATCTTTCGTCACCTATTCTTTTTGTTATCCTCATCACCTTACTCTTTCCTATATTCACTTTCAATTTTCTTGTTTTACACACTACCAAATTCATCACACCAACCTCTGCAGCTTCTCTTCAGAATCTCCTTAACAGCAAGTGTCATCAAAAGCAACTTGACCAGCTCCCACTTTGCCATTTGCTTCTTTATCTTTGGCAATTATATATAATATATATATATTATATATATATATATATATATATATATATATATATATATATAAATATATGAACATGTGATGCAAAACCATCCCACAAACTGGATATAAATCTTGTGATGATATTTCGGTTCATTTGGTATGAATTCCTTTAGCTACGATATTATGTCTGCTTATTTTATATTATACGATATATTGACTCGCATTGCCTAGTCTCAGTGGAACGTGGATTAATGTAGGTTGTTCGGCTTTTTGGTCAATAATGTTTGAAATGTTTCAGAGCGCATTGTTCACTAAGCTAACCATGAATGTGAGTTGAGATCGCAGTCGTCTTTCAAGTGAGATCCCTGAATGTTTTCTCAGGAACTAAATTAAGTTTGGTTTTTCTCCTTAGTTCGTTGAAATGGGTAATCCAAGGTATTTCACAGCCACACAAGAAGAAAAGTGTGGGTGAAGGATAAAAGTAATTAGGATAATAAAGAACAAGACACTGCCCAAGGACTCTGAGAGGGAGGTATGTGAGAAGCCCATTAAAAAAGGATTCCTGGAGGTTCTTGACCTGAACAAGACTTTCTGAACCTAGATAATGAAACAATCCCAAGAGAAACTAATGTATAGAACTATGACTGACGAAGGGTAGTAGACACACTTGAAGAAGCTGGGCATGTTAAGACCATACATAACCTTGCAATGAATAAAGAGGGATGCGGCTGCAGTGAATAAAAGATAGGAAAAATAGAAAGCCCTAAACCATAGATATATATTTCCTATACATATCAAACATACATACTGTATATATATACATTGAAGTTATGGATATAGAAATAAATGGTGGTAGACTGCTTGGTGAACATACGATTCATAACGATCCAACAGCAAGGGTTAAAATAAGTTTTTATGCCTCACGAACATGATATTCGTCTATAACAGAATAACGTAAATACTGAAGAGCAAAATTGTAGGCATGCTGCATATTTCTGAACTGTCGCAAGGCTCTTGATATCTTTCTCTACCGAAATATCTATATAAAGAAAAAAACAGGATGAAATATTAAGAAAGATACCTTTAGGAAGAGTTACTTTAGATATTAAGACGAAAGATATCCTTCTAGATGGAGTACCTTTGAGGTGTTTTTGCCTGGACTGATCGAGTCTAACAAAAAATTGCATATGACACGAATCTTATGATGTAAATATAATAAGTTCACCACTGTAAAAAAAAACTGCAGATTAACAGAAAAATAACAAGAATAATCAAGTCAATAATTACTTTAAATTCCTCTCAAAAAGTAAAGGATGATATAGGATGAGAGGAGAAATTTCATAAATAGTACAATACAAGCCAAGAGGGAAATAACTGCGAAAGGCAGAAAGCGGAAAAGGATCTAAAGATTGATTCAACACATCCTATCCCCCGAAGCTTACGTAAACAGGATAACGTCAACGGCGGATATACTGAGGATGAAGACAAACAGAGATGGTTGGAACCAAGCAGAGGACCACAACTGGAAACTGAAGGTTAGAACCAGTCAAATATCTAATAGAAGAATGACTCCAGTGTGAGGATGTTGAGCATATAGAACGCTCTACGGGAGTAAATCTTGGTAATTAGATACCGATAAACTGGTTTAGAAAGACACGTTAGCAAACACTAGGACATGTTTATCAGAAAACAATCAAGGTCCCAGTGTTTGCTTACGTGCTTTCGTCAGTATATACACTCTTCTTCAAAGAAGCTATATATAGATTATAATGTAAATCAGGCAGATTCCAACGGCTTAAGGCTGCATTCTATCAGAGGATTAGAGGCTAAGAGGCCTAATCCGAACACCTCCCCAGGGAGGTAAACTGCAGACTGGTATACACAACAATACCTGACACTTGAGCTTCTAGTGTTTACCAGAAGGCAGTTCACCTCTCAGGGAAGGTGTAGGGTTGTTGAAAGAAAATGAACATTTCTTGGAAGAATCACATGAGACAGAGACAACCAGAGACACGGAGAGAGACAACCAAAGAGACAAAAAGAGATAACCAGAGAGACGCAGGAAGACATACCTAGACTGTTCCTGCTACTCTCTGAATTGTAAGGCACAATTATATTCGTTAAATGAGGCGTGATTCTCAAGGTATGGACATCTAACCGGCTCACAACACTAATTGGTGAGCTCTCTCTCTCTCTCTCTCTCTCTCTCTCTCTCTCTCTCCAAAATTTTACTGTTCGAACTTTGCAACAATACGAAAACTTTGTAGAATATTAAAGCAAAAGCCGTTTTGCATTACTGTCATAAATTCATTTTACAAGAAGTTGGACTCTACTCCCTCCGCAAAAAGCTGCACACGCGCGCGCGCACACACACACACACACTACTGTATCAAATATCAAACATACATTCAACATTACATATAACAAATGGCGATTCGGAACTCAGAATGAATCGATACTTCCGAAGCTCCCTTACGAGCCACTCTGTTGTAAAGAAAATAATTGATACTAGATACTAGGATATATATATATATATTGGTGTGTGTGTGTGTGTGTGTATCATTGCGAAGTGCAGCAGTGTGTGACAATGACAGTAAAATAGATCAATTTGTGACTGATGATGATATTCCTAAGAATAAACGATACATTATTATTATTATAATCAAATAGAAGCGCTAAACCACAGGGGTTATACAGCAATAAACGATACAACCAGGAAATTTTTGTGTGTGCTAAAGAGAGATGGCACAAGACACTAATATACTAAAGGCGTAGGTGCTGGAAATCCTATTAGTTACTTGACCATTTAAAGAATATACGTGGGTGAGATTACAAGAGGATATATTTGAATTGATACCTGCCACCATACAGGAAGAAAGCTGACATTCATTACAAAGTACTCATTTAACTTTAAAGAATTCTGTATGTTATTTGATGTACTCAGTGTACATATTAGTGATGTAAATGAAGTAAATGAATATCACTTGAAAGATGATGCAATAAGTAGCAGACATTTCAAGACCTGATGCAAAACACATCTGAGCGCCTCAAAGAACATCTCCGCGTGTTTTAGAAAGCACATTCTTGTATTTTTTTCGAATCCTCCATTGTCCATTCTTTACTCCAGCTATTTATTTAGCAACTTTTCTTCACAGTGTCTCCTACTTGTCCTTTCAACGTCTTCTTTGATCCTCAATGAGAACCCAGTCTCTTCGCAACCAGGAACTCCAAGAACAAACTTCTAGGAACCACCAATTTTCACTGAGTTACCACCACACACGAGACCCAAAAAACAAAATGGAAATACAAGTTAAAGTTTTTCAAATTTTCAGGAAAAAAACGGACAATGGTTTGGCTGGTACACGAGCTGAAAACCAGATTGAAAATATTACGAGTAAAATCTGGACCGAGAGAGAGCTATGAGGAGAAACAAGGATCACCTGGAGTTGTCATCATTTAAGGAAGATTGCAAGTAATTGGCCAGATTGGATTTCATTTTTGCTACCCTCCTCTTCTCCCAATTATGCCGAAGGCCATGCAGGGGAATCCATATCGCAGGTGTGTACTCAACTATTTGTACCCAGCCTATTAGGGTAAACTTTCAGCTCTTGGCCCCACCACTCTACTGCTCACTACCTATCACACACTATCATACTCTAAAAACCGTGTGAACTCAGCGTCCAACGCTTCTGCAAATACCTGCAGACTGCTTGTTTAAGTATTTATCTGTGTTTCTATTTACCTGGCTGGATTTTCCCGAGTTTATTACGTCGATCTAAAGTTCTTGGGTTCGCCTCTCCGTTTTCGATAGACTTTCCGATTAGAGAAGCATTTCCTACCTTCGTTGTATATCATTTAGGTGCGAGAGTAGCTATCTACTCCTTGCGCTGAATAATTTACTCTGGTTTAGTATTTCCAACAAGCCTAATGTAAATAATCAAAATGCTCCATGCCCATGTAAATCGAAAATCAAACAATCTGCTGTTTTTTTCTTCCTGTGAAATCCTATGGAACTTTTGGTCGCAGTAATTGTCTCTTCATAGCTTATTCCTCTCAGATTTGGAAGAAGTCTTGAACGTACGTACTTGTGTGTGTACTCACCGAGCTTTCAACTTCTAGCTGTGTCCCATTGTTCCTGTATACAGTGCTATCAAAACTACCAGGAGCAACAGTCATTGCCCCTACTAATAGTGTCTTGCTTGGAGCACCTCTGGGAAGAGATGCCATTGACACAATTCTCAGGAAGAAACTGGAAGAATTGAGGAGAATGGAACAACGAATAGGCAATCTTGACACCCATGATGCCTTGTACCTCCTCACAAAATGCTTGAGTCTGCCCAGGTTGACATATTTCCTAAGATGTGCTCCTTCATATGATAATCCTATACTGCACGAATATGACAGTATCCTGAGGCAGATCTTTACTAAAGTACTTAACCTTACTCTAGAAGATGGGCAGTGGGACCAAGCTACACTCCCAGTCAGACTAGGAGGCATTGGTGTCCGCAAGTCATCTCAGATTGCTCTACCTGCTTTCCTGTCTTCATGCATTGCATCCAGAGGGCTTGTAGCAGCAATTCTCCCTGAACATCTTAGGGACACGATTGGAATCCATGACCAAAAGTTCGTTGATGGAGCCAGGATCTGGGATAACCTAACAGGCTCTGAAACCAGGCCTGCTCCCCCAACAACTACAAACAGTCGCACTGGGATGGCCCAATAGTAGAGAATATAGCCTCAGCAATGCTTCAGAGTGTGTCAGGGAAGGATAGAGCCCGCCTACTTGCAGTGAGAGCTCCTCATGCAGGGACTTTCTTTGGCTGTTCCCAACTCCAGCCTTGGCACACGCCTCGACCCACAGACCATCCGCATTAGTGTTGCCCTTCGACTTGCCGCCCCTATTCTCGCCGAACACAGGTGTATTTGTGGCAGTGAAGCAGCAGACCGATTCGGGTACCATGGTCTTGTGTGTCGTAAATCTGAGGGAAAGATTGCAAGACATGAAGAGGTTAATAACATTATCAAGAGGAGCCTCACAACAGCCGGATGCCCAGCAGTAAGGGAACCACCCCAACTATGCAGATCTGATGGCAACCAAAAGCGTCCAGATGGTATCACCCTTCAAGCCTGGACAGACGGCAAGCAGGTGGTGTGGACTACACATGTGCATCTACCTTGGCTGATACCTATCTCCAGTACACCAGGGAGGAAGGAGGGGCTGCTGCCACCTTCAGGGAGTCCCAGAAGTCGAGAAAATATGGAGAACTTGCCCATCATTATATGTTTGTTCCCATAGGCTCAGAGACCCTTGGCTCATGGGGAAAGAGTGCATCTAAGTTCCTCAAGGAGCTGGGCAAAAGACTCAACAGGGTAACTAGGGATCCCAGGGCAGCTAGTTTTCTGTTCCAGCGACTCAGCGCTGCTGTTCAGAGGGGTAATGCATGCTGTATTCTGGCACGCGCACCAGCTCGGAAGAGCTGGATGAGATTTTCGCATTATAATCAGTGACAAAGATGTAACAATATGTACTAGACATGTATCTCTCACCTCGTGTACTGTATATGCCATCTTTATATCAACAATGTATCTCTCAAATCTTTTGTACCATATTATGTAATAAAACATACCTATATATATATATATATATATATATATATATATATATATATATAAAATATATAAATATATATATATATATATATATATATATATATAAATGCAAATCTACGTTGACAACAGCGATTCCAGAGATTTAAGGTATGGTAACTTTGCTTACTAGGCCATTGAACCTCCCATAAGTTTCACGGGATGGTGTAACCTAACACATGCTTGCCACAAACCCATAGACCATGGAACCCATAGACCATGGAACCCACGATCCGTGGAAGAAACGAACCCTGGAACCCACGGACCATTCGACACGCACTCAAACGACAAAGGTATACTGAAATATTTTTTCATGAAAACATTTCTTTATATGGTTGCAAAATAATGTTCTATTATTCGTGTCTTTGAAGCATTCTGTAGTCAAGTCAGTGCCATGGGTTTTGTATTCAGAGTCTTAATGAAAATACTTCAACTGTGTGTGTGTTTACATGCAAGTGTAGTTACGCCGGTTGATTTTCAATACTTGTTTACGTTTATGTTTGCAAAATTTTAGTATTGTCCTTCATATTTTCCTTTCATCAATTCCGTGAAGCTCTTACATAAGATAAACTAGGTAATCAATGCTTGAAGTGGAAAGTGGTATAAAACTCAAGGCTGGCACTGAGAGCCGCATCTGTCAGACCAATACGCATCAATCACTATTAATTAACGCACCTGTAAATACCCAACATTGTTTAGTAATTAATCGGGTAAAGGTAGCCAATAGTTCTCGTAATTACGTCTGATCTAAAAGACAAAACGAGGTATATAAAATATTTTTGTCTGGATGTGGAATGCAATTATGTCCAACAAAATTATTAGATCAATAAATACGCTGGGTGGGAGAGGGGGTAGAGGGGGGGGAGAGAGAGGGGGAAGAGGAGAGAGGGGAAGAGAGAGAGAGAGGGGAAGAGAGAGAGAGAGAGAGAGAGAGAGAGAGAGAGAGAGAGAGAGAGAGAGAGAGAGAGAGAGAGAGAGAGAGAGAGAGAGAGAGATTAATTGTTAATAAAAATGACATGTAACAGAGGACATCACGGTCCTTATCAAGGTCATCTATAACATAGGCATATGTAAAATTTCCCCCTAAACTAAGTAACCAAACATGTCAATCTTAACATAAGATTATTATATAACTAGTCCTATCTAGCGTTTCTAAGGTTAAGTCTAACTTTAGGTAGTTAAATTTAACTTTAAAGTATAAATCATATGGTCAGACTGATATCCGATAAATTAAAAAAAATCATTAGGTGTTTGAATTGTTTGACAGCGACAATACCGGATAGCAAAACCTGTTGATTTCTAAATATCTGAAATAAGATATTAGAAAATAAAATGAAAGTTACACTAAAGCAAATGTTATTAATCTTCAAATTCCTTACTACAAAAACATATGCAAGAACATAAGAAAGTGTAATCCCTACAAACACCGAAATTGTACCTAATTACCTCAACCAACCAGACAATGGCGGAATCAGTTAACCTAAAAAAAATGAACAACATTTAATGTACCTAATGGTTATGAAATTCCTTGCAAGGACTGCAATTTACTCGTATGTAGACCTTCAAGGTAAAAATGTAATCAGTGGAGTGATTGAGTGCAAGATATATGTGAAATATTCACTAAACAATTCAGCAGGCTTCCAGGATGGTGGAATTCAGTGCTAATATTATCTAATACACTGCGTGCGTGTGTGTGTGCGTGTGCGTGCGTGTGTGTGTGTGTGTGTGTGCGTGTGTGTGTGTGTGTGTGTGTGTGTGTGTGTGTGTGTGTGTGTGTGTGTTTGGGGAAAATTGGATGCTGTAACTACCATTGACATAGAAACTCGCTGTTGTGCCCGACTTAGTTCATGCGCCAGACATAGGTCAGGTGTCTGGTCAGTGTACAGCCGCTTCCTTAATCTGCTGATAGCCTTACTGTGGCAAATTCGACGCTCATCTTAAATGCCACTTTATTTTTTCCACAAAATCTATCGTCTCTTACCTAAATGTGCAGGAATGTGAAGAAAAATTGTTTCACTGTATACAAAAACTACTGCTTAAAGCACATTTTTTTTTTGCAAAGTTATCTTTCTGCACTGTATAAAATAGGCAAAAATCAATGTGCAAATTATGAAATTAGATAATAGCAAGTGAAAATTCCATTTAAACTAATATTGGTATTCACACTGTTGCTATTACTCCTCCTCCTCCTCCTCATCATTATACTAATATTTTATATTTCTACTCCTGTTACAATTAATACCATTTAATATTTCTGAAACTATTTCTACTGTTATTATTATTACTATTACTCCTACAGCTATCACCTCCACATCCATTACTACCTTTTAACTTTAAAAAAAATGATGTCGCTTCTTTATCTTTACTCACAAAACATTTCTTATATCTACTGTAAGATGGTATTATCTTGAAACTTTTTTTGCAACATCTAAAGTGCCCATTCAGGAGTGTGACGATTTCTACTTTAAGGTGGCTGCCTGGATGACAGTCAAGAACTCGTGAACAAAGAGGAGCTACCATCCCTTAGCTGGATCAGATCATAATACTTTCCTTTCCCTAGGCCTTATAATTCCGTGGCTGGACCATTGTCAAGACTTGACAGTTGTGATTAGTAATAGTAATACTACTAATAATAGTAATTAGGATGACTCATTTAGGTTATCCAGCTACTTGGGAAATCTATGAACGTATCTCAGTATTCCTTTAATGACTATAAATGTCATTAGAGACGTCAATTTTCTAACGTCCACCATAATCAATTACGGAAATGAAGCTCTTCTCTCTATACTATTTAGTTAAATCCGGTGTTACAAAGTGGTTTCCAAACGTTTTCTCCAGTTTGTCCCGGTGTGTTTTATAACAGCTTTGAAAAGGATGTCTGAGTACGGATCTTATTGACGACAGTGACGACTGGAGCACAACTGTACACTATGGCTGGTCGATCCAGCATTTCTCGCTGGATCGACTTCTCGAACTCAGAGCACGGCTATCATAATATTTAAAAAAAATTAAGTGTTGGTAAAGATGTATTTCCTTTCCCTTGTGTTGCCTATCTTGCTCCGAGGTTTCATTTCGTTAAACCAACTTGTACCTCAAGGAAAGCTTCCTGATTAGCAGAACAGTGTTTTTTTATCATAGGGCATAAATTAATTCTCTGTAATTCTAATGTTAAACGAAAGTAATAGCACACACACACACACACACACACACACGTAGTCAAATACGTCACACTACAATCATACCTACATATTAATGCTACTCACACACCTGAATGATTCATTTACGAATGATGAGAATTCATAATACGGATTCAAACGCTCATTATCCATATTGATTGAAGCAATATATATTTGCCAATCAAGTCATATTTTTATCACACGTTTATGTATGATTGTTCTTGGCTATATTGTTAAGGTTCCCGAATTTTTACAATTATTATTATTATAATCAAATAATGATGGCAATTTTTAAATATTAATAGTTATCTAATTATATTATCTATACTTTTTTATATTTGTAAATTTTCGAGATTTTTAATGTTTATTGAGCTCTCTCTCTGTTTCTCCATAAATTACTGGTTTACACATTTGACCATTTCAAACATAGAATTAACTTACTGATATAGTCATCCTGTCCAGGGTAGCCAGCGAGGACATCATTGGTGAGCTGTCTGTGTGCTGGTGCTGCTGGTGCTGCTGGGGCTGGTGACTGCTGCTGCTGCTACTGCTGCTGCTAGTGCTGGTGCTGCTGGAGGAGGAGGAGGAGGCGGTGCTGCCTGTGGTCTGTGCAGCACACCACAGCATTTTCACCGTCAACACCACACTCACTACCACCACACGCACCTCCCCACGCACTCTCCACGCACTGCCACCACCACCGCCACAGCCGCACAGACCACACTTGGTCGTCATGGTCCAAGATGTTCAAGTTAACAACGATTAACTTATGGAGTTCTCATACACCTGCATTTCTGGCAGCTACTCTCTAATTCAGCGATATTTGTCTCATAATTCTAACAATCACATCTTGCTATGCGTATTTTATGAATAGTTTACATTTCAATGATGTTCTAGAAAATTATAACTATATATATATATATATATATAACTATATATATATATATAACTATATATATATATATATATATATATATATATAACTATATATATATATATATAACTATATATATATAACTATATATATATATATATATATATATATATATATATAATATATATATATAACTTATATATATTATAATATTTATATTTAATATATATATAAAATATATATATATATATATATATATATATATAACTATATATATATATATATATATATAATATATATATATATATATATATATAACTATATATATATATATATATATATATATATATATATATATATATATATATATAACTATATATATATATATATATATATATATATATAACTATATATATATATATATATATATATATATATATATATATATATATATATATATATATATATATATATATATATAACTATATATATATATATATATATAACTATATATATATATAATATATATAACTATATATATATATATATAACTATATATATAATATATATATATATAACTTATATATATATATATATATAATATATATATATATATAACTATATATATATATATAACTATATATATATATATATAATATATATATATATATAATATATAATATATAATCACTCAAACACACACACAATTCAGTGGCCAATTTATTAGGTACTGCCTTCTCGTACAGGGTAGGGCCCCCTTTGCCCCCAGGCATGGCTATTCTCCTCTGATCTCTCGTTATCAAGATTTTTCGCCCACAAAACAGACGCTTACTGGATGTTTTCTGTTTTTCACAATATGCTCTGTAAACTCTAGAGGCTTATGCTTGAAAATCCCAGGAGATCAGAAGTTTCTGAGATACTCAAACCACTCCGTCTGGCACAAACAACTATTCCATGGTAAGAGCCGCGTAAAACACATTTCTTTCCCATTCTGTTGTTAGATTAGAAAACACCACTTGGCCATGTCTGCATGCTTTTACGCATTGAGGTGTCGCTATGTGATTGCTTGATTGGCTATTTGCATTAACAGATGAACAGGTGTACCTAATAAAGTGGCCACTGTGTGTGTGTGTGTGTGTGTGTGTGTGTGTGTGTGTGTGTAAATAATTACAGAAGGCAGGAAAATATTTTCGTGGGGGAGTTGAATGATAGCTCTAGGCCGTTCGTGTTGCAATCAACATATCAGGAGCTTTCAATCTTGCAGAAAAGAGGAGGTCCAACCAACACGATCATAGGAAACGCCCTTGCTGGAGGAAGAGCAAAGAAAACCGCAGATGGAGTACAGTCTCTAGAGGCAAAGGCAGTAAACCTCACTCAAAGAGGACCTTAGGATGGGTATTGTACCGAACATATCGCTTGAGGCGTACATCAACCGAATGATTGCTGCAGTAATTGCGCGTCTGGCAAATCCAGGATTAGCTTTCGGAAATCTAAGTAAGGAGTCACTCCCGACTCTGAAATATCGTGTGCGTCAGACCCATATTGGAGTATGCAGCAACAGTATGGAACCCACACCTGATCAAGCATGTCAAGAAACTGGAGAAAGTGCACAGGTTTGCAACGAGACTAGTTCCGGAGCTATGTCATATTAGGAGAGGTTAAGAGAGTTCAACCTGGTGGCACTAGAGGAAAGAATGATTAAGGGTGATGCGTTAACAACGTACAAAATACCGAGTGGGAATTAATGACAGATTGTTTAAGAGACGGGAAACAGAACACGACTGCACAGCTGGAACTTGAAAATACAGATGAGTCACGGGGATGTTTGGAAGCATTTCGTCAGCTTTAATATAGTCAGAAAATAGAACTATCTGGGGAATGAAGTAATAGAAGCAGGATCCATACATAGCTTTATGAATAGGTACGATATGTCTTTCGAAGCCAGAAGAGTGAATGTAATAGCAACCGCTGAAGAGGGACCTGGATCTGAGACTCGACCTCTGCAACCACATACAGGTGAGTATATATAAGCGAGTACCTCCCCTCCCACCATATAATAAAAACAAGGTGAACAGGGACAGAATGTTTTAGTGGTGAGAAATAAGTACAAGAGGGCACAGCTTAAAGCTGAAAACTCAGATGAGCCATAGGGATGTTAGGAAGTATTTCTTCAGCATTAGAGTTGTCAGGAAGTGGAAAAAATCTGGAGAGTAAAGTGGTAGAGATAGAAGCCATACATAGCTTTAAGAGACACAATAAGACTCTTGAAAGCAGGAGTGGACCTAGTAGGGAGCAGTGAAGAAGCGGGACCAGGAGCTGTGACTCGATCCATCAACCACATATAGGAGAGTACAAGCATAAAAACCCGCCCACCTAAACCACACAACAGGCCAAGTGTCTACCGACAAGTACCTTTAACACTAACAACTGTTAATTACTACTACTACTACTACCCCCACGCAACGCGGGCGAACCCCCCCCTCCTCACCCCCACATAGTATGTGTGTTAATCTTGCCATGATTTAAGAAGTATTTATATCACTGGGTTTCATTAAGACAACTCACAGCTTATCGTATTTGAGTTAATAACCCAGGATAAACCAAGAGAGTAAAGCAACCTTTCCCCAAGATGCGATCCACAACAGTCGATTGATAACTCTTGGGACAATGTTTCATGAGGTTTTATGCTTGACGTGTCTCAGCATACGGAAAGGAATGTCATGTTTTATTTAAGACAGCTTGATCAACAGCTGGAAGGATGCAGAGGTCAGCTGGAAGCTTCACAAACACCAAACACTCACGCAGTTTCAACATACAAGAAAAGAAAATTATGTTTAACATGTTGGGGTAACTTTGTTTTTAACTTATAATTTATTTTTCCTGTTTGAAATGTTTGGGAAATTTTCTTTCGTTATAAATACTCGAAAATATTTCGTCAGGTCAATTTGAAACGAAGGTCATCCATTAAAGAGAGTGCCACGCTATAGGAATTTTCATTTTCACCTTAACTCGATAATCTCTGTTTTGAAATATATTAAATAAAAAGGAGTTTAGGTTCTACACGTCAGAAGTTATATAAGAAATAGGACGAGCAGATAGGTCGGAGGTCAAGCAGAGGGGCGAGTCAGGTTCAAACTAGCCAACTCCCTCTAAAATAAATTTCCATTTCCTTTTCTATTGTGTTTAAAAAAGTTTCGTCCAATACGAACGAAAGAATAACTGGCTTTACACTCTTAAGTCATTCATAGTACGCCGGCGCTGCCAGCCAGGTCATTAAGCGTGAGCAGACTGTGTGGGTAAGTAAAGGGGGGGTCCTGACATGACTTGGCGGAGCGAGGTTCACTACACCTTAGTCACAGGGCAGCCCGGCGAGCACTAGAGCCGCCCACACTATACACTCCACTCCGGCACTGCCACCGACGGACTCGACGTAGGGCGACGCATGCGCCACGGATGACACCCTCTCCTATGGGTATACAAGTCTGTTTTAAGGGATCTTACCAGCTTTAATTAATACATTAGATGTTCTCTTATTAGTGGTAATGCGATATTTAACACTGTTTAACATGAGAAGAAAATAGGGATCTTCCTCTTCCTAAGGGGATACAAGTTTGTATTTTTTTAATCTTGTGCACAAATTCTCACATTATGTTTCTCAACTGTGTTAATGACTTTTTAATTATTTTCGAATGCTTTTTCCTACGGGTATTCAAAGTATACATTCAAAAAACATCACAAACTTAACATATACAGTTTCATTAAGGCTGCCTTCATTATTCTTTCTCTATATACTTAGAATACAGAAATAGGTTTGACATCCTCTGCTTTTCCAAAATCCTCGGGGCTGTGTTTGTAGAGGATCAACTTAGAAGTTTTTGTTACTTCCAATTATTTCTGTTTATTATTATATTAATGCTTATCATTAGTTTTCTTATTTATTTCTCACAATTTTAATTCACAATATTTATCACTTTCAGTGCCGGATTTAGGAATAAGCTGAACAAGCTCCACCTTAAGTCCTACCAGTGTGTAGGGCCTCTCAAAATTTCAGAATTTATTTTTTATTTGCTTATGTCTAAATCCTTTTCTAAGCCTATACCCGAGACACTTCTTATATTATCAACAATTATATATTTTTTTAATAAAATTTAATTTACGATTTAGCAAGTTAGACCGGACCCAGACCAGACCTCCTGGTTGCTGGCCTGATCGATCACGCTGTTGGTGCCCTTCGAACCTAGTTAATGTATGCACCACAGCCTGACTGATCAGGAACTGTTTTGAGGAATCAGTCGAGCTTCCTCTGGAATACAACTAGGGGTTTACAAAAAGAAAGAACAAGGACAAAAAAAGATATAGTAGCTGACTGATTTCTTAATGTTTATCAGTGTTAATTCTGTTACACTTTGCAAATTACATTTCACTTTCTGGCAATTAGAACACTATTTTACTCCTAGGATTTAAATGCATTCAGTCACTAGGGACAAATTTGCGATATTAAATTGAATAATAAAAGGCATAATTTAAAAAAAATCTAATGGAGCAACTTTCCGATCCTCGCATGAGTTTATTATGCGTCTTGACGACATTCTTGTTAAGGACAGTTATTACACAGCCTTTTTCTCGGTTACCACTTGCCAAATAAAGTCTCCATATTTACCCATAGTCTGGGACCTCACCATGTTTATGTCCCACCCTGATCACTATCCTTCCCAGATTAAGACTTTGTTCTCATGATAGACAGTAATAGATCAAGAGTCTACAAGTTACTTTCAACTTCCTCCACTCAGAGAAACTCCTATTGCAACTCTCCCAGGAAATGTAATCAAAATTTCCTTTTGAACTACTGTCCTTAATTTGTATTCTCCTTTGCTGGGGAATAATCCTTTTTTTGTGTGTGTGTGTGTGTTTTTTTTGTATTTGCGTCTCTCCACCTCCTCGTTCCTCTCCTCTTTCTCTCGCTTTTAAGTGATCTCACTCTTACGCACTAGCACTCTCTTTCTCTGAAAAATAACACCCATTATAATTTATCATAGTGATAGATACCCACCTCTCGAAGTATATATATACTGTGAGCAATGCATCTTTTGCTGTATATACACAGATTGCCACCTTCAGGTGTGTATGCGCGGATATACCCCTCGGTGTATATATACTAAGATACACCCACTTCTTGATGTATATGTTCTGAGAGATATCCACTTCAAGTTGCATTATATATATATACCCATCTTTCATTGTATATAAACTGAGAGATGCCTATCTCATGAAGTATATTCACGGAGATACGTATATGCGCTTTCCAGTGCATATACGCGCTCTTCCTTGTTCTGTAAAAATTGGGAGTTCACTGGATGTCCTCTGCTCAGTTTTACGACACTAGACCTGAGACATACAATTGTAACACAAAAAGCAGTTAAATAGGGAACAACTTCCCTTCACTTTACACAGAAGACAGCTGGGTGTCCTTCCAATGGGAGTTTAGGACACAAACGCCCATAAACTCTCATTTGCGTGTCCACTGGATGTCCTTGGACGCCATTCAAGCAATTATTCCACATCTAAACTAATCCTTATCTGAAAGTTTTGGCAGCTTTATCGCGTATAAAAACCGACGTAAATCATTTTTCTCACCTCCCTCGCTCTCTTAATTGGTCAGGTTAAAGACTTGAGGCAATTTCCCACTTACAATTAATTATAACTTGCTTGCCATCATCAGCTGGGAGCAGTCATTATGCTTGCACTGTTCAAGCTTTATAGAATGATAGCAGTAATAGCCGTAGGGTTCTTGTTAATGCCTGTGCTAATGTTAGTGAAACTATTGCTTATTCTGTTCTTATTAGTGTAAATATAGTGTGTGTGTTTAAAATTTGTTACTATTGTTATCACAAGTACTGTTATTTACACCAACTTCCACACCACCACATGTACTACTACTGCTACTACTACTGCTATTACTACTACCACCACTACTACTACTGCTACTACTATTGCTACTACCACTACTACTATTACTACCACTGTTACTACCACTACCACTTTTACTACCACTACTACTGTTACTACTACCACTACCACTTTTACTACCACTACTACTGTTACTACTACCACTACTGTTACTACCACTACTGTTACTACTACTACTGTTACTACTACTGTTACTACTACTATTGCTACCACTACTACTGTTACTACTACTATTGCCCCTACCACCTTTAGATTTATTACTAATACTACTACTGTTAATTAAAATGAAAACAATAGTAATATTAGTTAAAATAATAATACTAATGTGTAAAAGATAACTTGTATAATATTAACGACAATGAAAATTGCAAAAAAAAAAGAACAGTCATGGAAAAAAATTAACCATAAAAAAGTTAAACAGAGGCAGAGAGAAAAGAAAGCATAAAAAACACAGGTTTTTTATTTGAGGCTAAAAGCTCTCTCCCGCTGCTCGTTTTGTGTATGTCACTAAAGTTTTCCCCAGTGTTGTCTAACGTTGCCTTCAGGGCAGAGAGGTCTCAGCTTTTAGGGTTGCTGCTGCGGTGGTTGTGTTTCTGGTGGTGTTGCTGCAGGTGGTGGTGCCACAGCTGTTTGTTGGTGCTACAGCTGCTTGGCAGTGCTTCGGTTGGAAGTGCAACAACTCTTGGTGGTGGTGATCCTGGTGGTGAAGGAACTGAAGGGAGGTCACGGTACCGAAGCACTAACACTTACCTTATTACACATACATTATGTGTATTATGGAAGCCCTTATGGTCTTGAAACTATCTGCTGAGAGACTGTAACTGCAGAAAGCCTCTTTCTCAACTGCTTTGACTATTCCTGGGGGGGGGGTCAACTAATCGTTTTGGGTAGTTTCTGAACTAATGTCAGAGTTCAAGGATCCACAGCCAACCCGTTGTATTGTTTCTAGTTGAACCCAAGTGCTGGATCTTAAAAGATTGCATTGTTATTAGTAGTCTTTGACGTTCGAATAGGACAAAGTGCGAGGTGGGTTCACTGAATAAATTCATAATAATTTATATATTCAGAATATGCATAATCTGTGGAAGGGACGAGTTTTGGTTTGTGTTAACAATTATACTTATCATAACTAGTTTAAGGAGGGAGAAATGGGAGCCAGAAGGGAGAGAGAGGGGGAGAGGGGGAGAGAGAGAGGGGGAGAGAGGGTGAGGGAGAGAGAGAGGGAAGGGAGAGAGAGGGGAGGGAGAGAGAGAGAGGGGGAGGGAGAGAGAGGGGGAGGGGAGAGAGAGGGGGAGGGAGAGAGAGGTGGGAGGGAGAGAGAGGGGGAGGGAGAGAGAGGGGGAGGAGAGGAGGGGGAGGGAGAGAGAGGGGAGGGGAGAGAGGGGAGGAGAGGGGGAGGGGAGGGGGAGGGAGGGGAGGAGAGGGGGAGGGAGAGGGGGAGGGAGAGAGGGGGAGGGATAGAGGGGGAGGGAGGGGGAGAGAGGGGGAGAGAGGGGGAGGGAGAGGGGGGGAGAGGGGGAGGGAAGAGGGGGAGGGAGAGAGGGGAGAGGAAGAGGGGGAGGGAAGAGGGGGAGAGGGGGAGAGGGGAGGGAGAGGGGGAGGGAGGAGGGGGAGGGGGAGGGAGAGGGGGAGGGAAGGGGGGAGGGAGAGGGGGAGAGGGAGGGAGAGGGGGAGGGAGAGGGGGGAGAGGGAGGGAGAGGGGGAGGGGGGGAGAGAGGAGGGGGAGAGAGGGGGGGGAGGGAGAGAGGGGGAGGGAGAGGGAGGGAGAGGGGAGGTGGAGGGAGGGGGGAGGGGGAGAGGGGGAGGGAGAGGGAGGAGGGGGAGAGGGAGGGAGAGAGGAGGAGGGAGAGAGAGAGGGGGAGAGAGGGGAGGGGAGGGAGAGAGATAGAGGGAGGGAGGAGAGGGGGAGGGAGAGAGAGAGGGGAGAGAGGGGGAGGGAGAGAGAGGGAGGGAGAGAGAGAGGGAGGTAGAGAGGAGGGAGAGAGGGGGAGGGAGATGGGGAGGGAGAGATGGGGAGGGAGAGAGAGATTTGGGAGGGAGAGAGATTTGGGAGGAGAGAGAGAATGGGGAGGGAGAGATGGGGAGGGAGAGAGAGATTTGGGAGGGAGAGAGAGATTGGAGGGAGAGAGTTTGGGAGGGAGAGAGAGAGGAGGGAGAGAGAGATTTGGGAGGGAGAGAGATGGGGGAGGGAGAGAGAGATGGGGAGGGAGAGAGGGGGAGGGAGAGAGAGAGGGAGGGAGAGAGAGAGAGGGAGGGAGAGAGAGGGGAGGGAGAGAGAGAGGGGAGGGAGAGAGAGGGAGGGAGAGAGAGAGGGGAGGGAGGGAGAGAGAGAGGGGGAGGGAGAGAGAGGGGGAGGGAGAGAGAGAGGGGAGGGAGAGAGAGGGGGGAGGGAGAGAGGGGGAGGGAGAGAGGGAGGGAGAGAGAGGGGAGGGAGAGAGAGAGAGAGAGAGAAACCCTTGCTTCAATCTCGTTTCCCACGCCTACACAGATGACTGCACTTTAACCTTTGCTTGTATAAAGCAGGCCTCAGGCATATCATTCACAGCTTTCAAAATATACTGGAGATGAAATGTGAGTGAAATGTGACCTTGCATGATAATGAAAGAATGATGAATCATGGAAGCAAAGCAGCCAATAAATTTACAGAACTAGAGCGCATCTCATTTTTGTCGAGAACTAAGACTGCAGAACTCTATGATATATAATATCATTCTAACTAAGTATGCATCATTCTTTTAGATACCCTTAGAGTCATGCTAAATCCGACTTTTAGGATAAACAGCTCATGGCAAAAACTCTTTCATCTGGACCAAGACAGGTTGGATTTGTCTTTTCAGTAGAGCCTCCTGCACCCAACTGTGTTGCACCAACCTTACGTTCTTTTAAGGTTCCACAGCTAATCCATCTTCTGAGACAATCATGGGATCCTTTTTACAATATAACTTACTTTTAGTTAATTCGTCAGGGGAAAAAAAAATCACCTAAGAAGATGGCCCTGTGCGGTGTGCACTGTACAAAACAGTTGTGCCCCATGCAGTGCATGATGGGTAAAACAAGTGTGAGTGTGTCAATGGTTTGCAACTGCGACTTTGTAGTGTTTTCTTGGATAGTTTTTTATGGTTTTATTGGCTGTTTCTTGGTATCATTTATTAGAATGGATGAAGCCGACAATAGCGTTGGTGAGGTACATCGGTACGTCTAAGACGTAATGAAGGCCCCAAGAACAAAGACCGCTGACTTCCCGGTGCTGGACACTGGTCTGAGTGCTTAGCATAAGAACTAGCATGCCCTTCTCAAGGACATCTCTACATCAGAGACGCAGCACTGGAACAGGTTCTCACCCAACATATGGATAGTACGAAAATAGAGTCAGCTAATTAAATGAAAACTCTGGTTCACAGCCGGCTCTAACTTCACTCTCTTTTTCCTCTATATGTATGTTGCTTAGTGTTCAGTTTAGGTGTCAGTGAACCTAACGCTGTTATTAAAAGACAAATATGTGATATCTCTTTCAATGTATTATTTTAGTCCTGATTTTACATCGTTGCTTCAGCAGTGCGTTTAATAGCTTGAGAAAACTGGTTACAAAAATCGCTATTCATTTGAGAGAGAGAGAGAGAGAGAGAGAGAGAGAGAGAGAGAGAGGGGGGAGGGAGAAGGTGTGTGAGGGCGGCTTTTCTTTGTCACTGAAGCAATTGCAGGAAAGAATTATGAATGCACCACTGTCCTACCACCTAGCCCACAAGGGCTAGATATGAGATATCTTTGTTATCCTGTGTTAGTTATTTGCTGGGAATGTACGTGTATCTTTTTCTGTTCTCTTATTTCTGTTCTCTTATTTCTCTTCTCTCTTTTCTACTCGCTAGCTTCTCTCCTCTTTCACTTCTCTTCCATCCAACTCCCTTTCTCTCTCCTCTCTCGAAAAATTAAGAAAAATATATGCATTGTTTTTCCTGTTCTGTCATTGATTCTTGCTTTGTTGTGTTCACACTTTAAATGCTTTTATTTCATAACATACTTATTTTTCATTATTTATTAGTGTCTCCTTCCTTCTTCCGTTATATTACTTCATCCACTTCGTCCTTTTCCTTCCTTCCATACTGCTATGCCATTTTTTAATTGTCCTTCGGCTTCCCTCTTGATTGCAATATATTCATTTGTAGTTCCAATTTTCCCTGTTTACTAGTGCTGTTCTTATACTGTACAGTTTTTATTTTGGTTTTTTTCTTCCCCTCTTCGCAGGTTAAACCACAGGTATTTTTTTGGGGTGAGAAGGACAAACCTGAGTCTTATTTCTTTGCACCTTTGGGTAAACTAATCTATTTTTCTTAGGGATTTTTTTTCTGCCAGCTCAACATACTGTCGTTCCGTCGTGTCATTTTCTATATGCTGCTGTGAAGCGGAAGACGATCAAGGAAGAGGTTTCATTACGGCAACGCTTCACTCATTGTTGAGTTTCATCGAGTCATAATTATGTGATAAACTTCACAGGAAGCGAAACGTAGTCACAGTAAGGGCAGGTTCATGTCTCTTACTCCATCCTGTCAGCATTTTGCCCGTGTATTCTATGTGCTTGTCCCAGCCTATCTTACATTTCTCTGGGCTGTCTTTCTGTTTCGTTGATGCAGAAGGTAATAAGCATTCTGAAATTTCCTTTTGCCACAGCTGTTGCCTTTATACCTCCTTTAAGTAGGGCGTTTAGATGCTGAAGGATTTTTTTATCCAAAGAACAGGAGTCACCCTTCACCTACTTCGTTTAAACTTTACATATTTTGTCCACTTAGTGAGTTGCTGTCACTGCTACGATGATATGTATGGGAGCTTCCTAGAAAGTCTTTTGTCGTGAGTATTGATGGTGCTGGAGGGCGGCACTATCAGTGAATCACAGTTACTACTCCCAAAAAAATCCAATTACAATATAATTCTTCTTTTTCACTATTATTATTATTAGTAGTATTAGTATTAATAGTAGTAGTAGTAGTAGAGCACTAGCTAAAAATTACCGACCAGTAGCCCTAACTTCCCACATCACAAAAATCTTCGAAAGAATGAAGAGACGTCAGATTACACATTTCCTGAAACAGCACAAACCTGCATTCTCTTAGAGCAGGACGATCATGCCTGTCATACCTGCTAAACCTTATTATTTTTATTTTTAGTATCACTTTTATTATCTTCATTATATAACAAAAATAATAACAATATTACAGATATTTTAGCAATAATGATTATAAAGAAGTGGAAGCAAATTAGAAAGAATAACCCTCATAAGACAAGTATTATAAGCCTTAATACTGATCACAATGACTGCAATGGATACTAAAAAGCAAGGCTTCCTTGCTCTATTTTATTTTTATTTTATTTTTTCTTACAATAACTCGAGGAGAAAAAGCTGTAATATTGCAATACATGGCCCTAGCTTGCTGGCAATTAATTTTTTTTTTAGCTTTAGATTACAGCTCGAGCTTCTGGAAATTATAGTATCTGGCAATTAAACGACCGTGGCTTGCCAGAACTTGCCACGCCGATGGTAAGTTCACGTACGGTAACTAAGGAACACGTTCAAGTTCGTGGAAGTTGTCTGAGACTGATTCAGGTATAGCAGGTGACTCTGTAATTAACATGAGAGGTCACCGTGCGCTCTTTGTTATAAGTGTTACGTAATATGCCTCTTAATTTTTTTTGGGGGGTGCTCTCTCTTGTAAATTTTGGGGGCTATGTTGTAAGTGATGGGTGATTTGTTTTGTAAATGATGGGTGCTGTATCTTGTAAACGATGGTTACTGTGCGTGGAAAATGATGGGCGCTGCGTCTGTGAATGGAGGGCGAGGCATTGTAAATGGTCGGTGCTCTGTAAATTGTAGGCGTCGCGTCTTGCAAATGACTCTTGCTGTTTCTTATAAATAATGGGCACTGTGCTGTATGTCTCTCTCTGATGCCTGGTAAAGAAACATTGTTGAGTTTCAATGTGTCCCTTTGATATATTATGGAGGCTGTCGTGAATCCAACAGTATTCACTTTAATTTAGAAGAATATTGCTCCAGCTCTTGGGCTCACCTCTTTGTAAATTTAAAATTTTACTAAAATTGTTAAAAAAATAAAAACAGATCAATTACTGGAGAATGACTTTTCTTATCGGCTTTAAACTTTTACAATTATTGGGTTTTATTAAAGCAAAGCTTGTCACTCACTTTGAGATGTGTAAATTTCAGTTTGCCAATTTCACGAAGCAAATTGTGGGTACCAATTATTCAATTTTTACTTTTGCCAATTTTATCCGATTGAATTTTCTTTAAAAATCAAAATCAAATAAATATTTTTTCTCTCAGGATTGAAGACAAATCTAAAGTCTATGAAATTTTATTTCTAAAAATATCAGGTTTACGTCTTTCGCTTTGCATTATTAACTCAGGTCATATATTCCAGAGTCTAGTCTGGTAGCGAGTTTCTTTCATTTTTTAAAAAAGTCATGTGACTGATACCGAAATTCCACACTGGTGTTTTGTACCTCAATATTAGCAGTACACACGTACAAAAGAATCTTTGACTAGTGACTATGGTATACTATTAAGCCCCAACAACAAAAATTATCTTTAATACCTAACGCAAGAAAAAAAGTCACAGAAAAGTCTGTGTTTGCTATGAAAATAAACTGCAAGAGCTAGTCTCAATATTTTTTTAAAATTTGTGTTTTATCGCTGGCATTGTAGTTGAACACTGGCCGCAGCGTTGTACTAACAATTGAACACGATACGAAAATTCCCAGGCCGAATTTCTTTTCTTCATGTAGTGAACATTATAAGAAAAGAATGATTCTTCAGATTCCAGAGAAACCTTGAATTTTCTGTTGTTGCTTATGCTGGTGATCTTTACCCATGAGCCAACAGCAATAAGCTTGGTCTTACGCTCGTTACCAGCTGCTATTGTTTATGCTGGTGATCTATACCCATGAGCCACCAGCAATAAGTTTGGTCTTACGCTCGTTACCAGCTGCTATTGCATTTGATACTATCAGTCGCCTCTCTTGCAGTTTGGTGTTTGCTACCTTCCTCCTTTCTTCTTTCGTTTCCTTTCCTTGTTTTTGTTGAGGTGAACTCGAATAGGTTTCTAATAGACTGTTTTTGCAGCTTGTTCAAGGTGTCTTGCAGATTTCTAGCATCCAACTCCATCTCTGTTTTGTTTACCTCATCAGATGTGCATCATCTGCTTTAACATTCAGGTACGAATCAATGTCAAAGCAGATCTTATTCTTATTTTAAGAACAGTATTCGCACCAAAACTTATGCGTTGGGAGTCCCATTTGTTGCTTCTCCGGATCCTTATGTCTTTTATATGGCTATGACTATCACACAGATCTCTTAAAATGTCAGGTTGATCTAAAAATGGCGTACTAACAACAAAATATCAACCGGATCTCTTAAAATGTCACCCTGATAAAAAAAAAAGAGCAATGCAAAACTTTCTATGAACTCTGTCATTTATATTAACTACAGTTTGTAATAAAAACAATCATTTGTGATAAAACAGTGCGACAGTTAGAGGGTTAGCAATTAATCAAAAACTCCCGGCATGATTTGCAGAAAATCATTCATTAAAATTAATTCACACAGACAGACACAGACAGACACAGACAGACAGACACAGACACACAGACAGACACAGACAGACAGACACAGACACACAGACACAGACAGACACAGACAGAAAGAAAGGTAGGTAAAGGGAAATCGACCTGACGACAGTGGAAACAGGAGAGATAGGGGGAATATGATAACGACCTATAAAATACCGAGAGGAATCGACAAGGTAGACAGACAGGATAATCCAGAGATGAGACACAGCAACAAGAGGTAACACATGGAAGTTGAAAACTCAGATGAATCACAGGGATGTTAGGAATTATTTCTTCAATCACAGAGTTGTCAGGAAGTGGAATAGCCTGGGAAGTGATGTAGTGGAGGCAGGATCCATACATAGATTTAAGAAGAGGTATGATAAAGCTCATGGAGCAGGAAGAGTGACCTAGTAGCGACCAGTGAAGAGGCGGGGCCAGGAGCTGACTCCACCCCTGCAGCCACAACTAGGTGAGTACACACAATTATATTTATATTATATATATATATATATATATATATATATATATATATATATATATATATATATATTATTTGTCGAGGCTAGTGCACCAAACGGGGAGTAGAATGAAATTAGCTCTGAGGCACCAACACCATCGTATATCATCGGATCACGGTAAAACACCTAGCTCTGCTGTGTGTGATCTTTGTAGGACTGGGTAGTACGTGGGTTAGAGCATCGAGTCGAGTCCTCGGCTAGTCGAAGTGTTATTGATTAAATACCACTCGTTTGTTCTTACAATAATATATATACTGCTTGTGGAGGCTAGTACACCAAACGGGGAGTAGAATAAAATTAGTCTCAGAGGCAGCCACACCACCAGTTGCCTGGCTGTAAACTATCGTGTCTTGTTGTAAATAATAGTGCATTCTTGTAAACTTTATTGCTCGTAAATGAAAGTCTTTTAAGTAAAGTAAGATGTGTTTGTATATGATATTGCCTTGACGTAAATGGTGTCGCCTTGCTGTATATGTAGATGCCTTGTTTTAAACTACAGCGCCTAGATGTAAATGATTTTGTTTTGTTGTAAATGACGGTGCCTTGATGTAAATGCTGTTCGTCTGTGTTGATAGTGTTGTTCTGTTTTTTTTCTCACTGGATACTATGATATTTTGTTGCTCTTGAAAGTGGCGTTGAAATTACGTTTGGAAAACAGTGCGTGTGTGATGTTTGGTAAATGAATTGTAATGTTCTTCAATTCATGTTTTTTTGGGGGGCGTAAATTGTCTTTGTTACTCCGCTTAGTAAATGTCGTCCTCCAGCGCAGTGTTATGTTAATCCTGATGACTTCTTTTGTAAGTGACTATCTGTTGGGCATTAGAGGTTAATGAAGGCCCATTTACCTCACCCAGATCTCTATATATCTCTCTCTATCTCTCTCTCTCTTCTCTCTCTCTCTCTCTCTCTCGCGGTACTTTTTTCGGGATTTTCTCGTTAGCATTTTAAATTTATTTTTCACGTTACTCATGCATTTATTCTAATAAGAGCTTTTGTTGATTGAATAAAAGTAGGTTTCCTGAGAAAGTAATATTGTGCTCTTCCGAACCACAAATGCAAGGTACACGATTAAAATATGTTGATTTGTGAAGTTTCTCTCTCTCTCAGTTGAAAAAGCAAATTAAATGTGAATATAAAAATACAAAAAATTATTTTGACTATAAAATTGTTGGATGGGAAGGAGTGTATGAGATAGTAATTTAGAATTTGCAAAGTGTATTTAGAACATAAAGGCACTATATTCACTGGAATTAGACCCCCCCCCCCCTACAGTATGAGCTAGATCCCATTTTATATAACCAGAGACGAAATAACATTTTACTTGGAATGAATACAAACAAAGAATTAGCACCAGACAAAGTATAACCTTGGGTTTTTAATTAGTGTGCAGAAGAAATTGAGTAAGCATAGCCTTTGTGGATCCATTACCTAGTTTAAGATCATGAAATTGAAAAGGACTAAAGGTTAGCTACAAGGTTGCTACTTCCGGTGAGTAATAATAGATACGAAAATAGGATGCACGAGATAAACGGAAAAATGGGGGATGAATGTTAGGGAAGACATGACAACAACATAAAAGATACTCGGGAAAACACGCGTGAACGAAAGGGGGGCAGATAGAAAAACACACGCACGAGCACGTATGTTGCAAAGGTTTGCAACGAAGCTAGTCTCGGAGTTGAGGGGTATGAACTATGAGAAGCTAAACCTGACGACACTGGAGGACACAAGTACCAGAGGTGACGTGATCACGACGTACAAGATGCTGAGAGGAATTGATAGGGTAGACAGTCTGAGAAGTGAGTCTCAGGTGCATGAGGTCACAGCTGCAAGTTAACAGCACAGATGAGTCACAGGGATGTTAGGAAATACTTCTTTAGCCATCGGGTGGTCAGGAAGTGGAATAATTTATAGTGAAGTGGTAGAGGCAGAATCCATTCATAGCTTTAAGAATAGGTATGATAGATCTCACAAAGCCAGGAGATTGAAACCAGTAGGGACCAGCAGAGGCGGGGACAGGAGCTGTGACTCGACCCCTGCAAACACACACACACACACAGGGGGCAAGGAGCACACACACACAGGGGCAAGAAGTACACACACACAGGGGCAAGAAGTACACACACACAGGGGCAAGGAGTACACACACACAGGGGCAAGGAGTACACACACACACGTCCCGGTGGCCTGGTAGCTAAAGCTATCTCTTCACGCACACACATAAAACAGGCCTAGTGTCTAATCGACATGTGCCTAGGACAAAAATGGTAACTAACACACACACACACATGATGGAAGGGACAGACTCAGAAGTGTCCCTGTTCGCAGATGATGTGAAGTAATGAGGAGAATTAAATTAGAGGAGGATAAGGTAGGACTACAAAGAGACCTGGACAGGCTGGACGTGTGGTCCAGCAACTGGCTCCTCGAATTTAACCCTGTCAAATGCAAAGTCATGAAGATCGGGGAAGGGCAAAGAAGACCGCAGACAGTATAGTCTAGGTGGCCAAAGACTGCAAACCTCACTCAAGGAGAAAGATCTTGGGGTGAGTATAATACCGAACACTTCTCCGGAAGCACACATCAACCAGATAATTGCTGCAGCATATGGGCGCCTGGCAAACCTGAGAATAGCGTTCCGATACCTCAGTAAGGAATCGTTCAAGACTCTGTACACCGTGTACGTCAAGCCCATACTGGAGTATGCAGCACCAGTTTGGAACCCACACCTGGCCAAGAACGTCAAAAAATTAGAGAAAGTGCAAAGGTTTGCAACAAGGCTAGTTCCAGAGCTTAGGGGAATGTCCTACGAAGAAAGATTAAGGGAAATCGGTCTGAGGACACTGGAGGACAGGAGGGTTAAGGGAGACATGATAACGACATTCAAAATACTGCGTAGAATAGATAAGGTGGACAGAAACAGGATGTTCCAGAGAGGGGACACAGAAACAAGAGGTCACAATTGGAAGTTGAAGACTCAGATTACTCAAAGGGATGTTAGGAAGTATTTCTTCAGTCAGAGTTGTCAAGAAGTGGAATAGTCTAGCAAGTGATGTAGTGGAGGCAGGAACCATACATAGCTTCAAGACGAGATATGATCAAGCTCATAGAGCAGGGACAGAGAGGACCTAGTAGCGATCAGTGAAGAGGCGGGGCCAGGAGCTGACACACACACACACAATGGATATCAGTTACCATGTCATAACTTGTGAATATCTCTTCTGATATGATCAAAATCTTCAATGCTGATATTTAACCCATTCAGAAAGTTATGCTGCGCCCCATACTGTTTCTTCTGTGTGTATGGAGGTAGAAGTTAGGAGGAGGGTTGGGCTTATAGGACACGGGGATGACTTATTCAGATCACGCTGCGTCGGAATCTCATCTATTTTTTACAAAGTTCACTAATATCCAGAGCACGGTGTTTACCTCACAATTTAATTTATTCCCAAAAATATTCATACAGATTAAATAATTTTCTTGATACCATTACCGGGCTAAAGATTTTTATACAGTTTAACTAAAACAATATTGCCAGTTTTTCATTAAAAATTGAAAAATGGGCCTCGTATCCGTTTGTCAATAGCAGTTTGATAATTATTCGAGACGATCCAAATGTCGTCCAGTTTTCATTTCCAATTTGCGAGTCAAATGTAATTTTCTTATACACCCAATTATGCTATATTTCGCGATGTTTATTAATTAAAAATATTAAGAAATACGTGGGGAAGTGCCGCCTCTAGTGCTAACAGGAGAGACTCATTCTCAGAGAAGAGAATAAACTTTCTTCAGGGAAAATCTAGAGATTTCTCCCCGGTGCTGTTTCCGTATTTTCTTTTCCTTCACAAGACATCGAGCTCCTTTAAGAGATGCTCTCAGCACACGTCGAAAACTTTGCTACAAAGTTTCGTTGTTAAATGCGATATGGAACAAAATATAAAGGTGTGAGTAATATAAAGACAGAGCAGAACAAGCCATTACTAAGAGAACGTTTCACTCAGGTCTAGCTTTATCAGGTCATGACTTAATAAAGCTCAACAATGAGCAAAACTGTGCCTTGGTAAAGCGTTTCTCTGCTGTATGTTCGTATTATCCATAGCTGTCACTACTGCCTTCCAATCAAAACATAATGGATAGTTGAAATGGTATTATCCAGCAAGTGTTGAGAGTGGCTGCGTAAGTGTCTAAAACGCACTTCCACTAGCAAGAGGATGTTGCATGTTGACTGACTGAGATAATTCACATTGCGTAAACCTTTTAGCATATTCATTTTACATTCAACATATTTTCAGCGCATTTGCAACTTGCATTCAACGTACATTTATGTCGCCCAGCAGATCTAATTTATGCGACTTTAATTGCATTTGTTTCTTCATTACATACATGCTTTTAGAAACCGCTAAGTTAAGCGGTGGTAGCATTTCATTTTAGCAGCACATAACAGCAGCAGCAGCACACAACAGCAGCAGCACACAGCAAAACACAGCAGTAGAATGCATCCTCACCAGTAAACATAGCAAAATTTAATTCTCTCTCCACTCACTGTCATTCATCTCATATTCATTCATATATTCTCATTCTCTCTCTCATTCTCTCTCTCATTCTCTCTCTCTCATTCTCTCTCTCTCATTCTCTCTCTCTCATTTTCTTCATTCTCTCTCTCATTCTTCTCTCTCATTCTTCTCTCTCATTCTTCTCTCATTCTTCTCTCATTCTTCTCTCTCATTCTTCTCTCTCATTCTTCTCTCATCTCTCTCTCTCTCATTCTTCTCTCTCATTCTTCTCTCTCATTCTTCTCTCTCATTCTTCTCTCTCATTCTTCTCTCTCATTCTTCTCTCTCATTCTTCTCTCTCATTCTTCTCTCTCATTCTCTCTCATCATTCTCTCTCATTCTTCTCTCTCATTCTCTCTCTCTCATTCTCTTCTCTCATTCTCTCTCTCTCATTCTCTCTCTCTCATTTCTCTCTCTCTCTATTCTCTCTCTCTTCTCTATTCTCTCTCTCTCATTCTCTCTCTCTTCTCTCTCTCATTCTCTCTCTCTCATTCTCTCTCTCTATTCTCTCTCTCTCATTCTCTCTCTCTATTCTCTATTCTCTCTCTCATTTCTCTTCTCATTCTCTCTTCTCATTCTCTCTCTCTCATTCTCTCTCTCTCATTCTCTCTCTCTCATTCTCTCTCTCTCATTCTCTCTCTCTCATTCTCTCTCTCTCATTCTCTCTCTCTCATTTCTCTCTCTCATTCTCTCTCTCTCATTCTCTCTCTCTCATTTCTCTCTCTCTCATTCTCTCTCTCTCTATTCTCTCTCTCTCATTCTCTCTCTCATTCTCTCTCTTTTCTCTCATTCTCTCTCTCATTCTCTCTCTCTCATTCTCTCTCTTCTCTCATCTCTCATTCTCTCTCTCATTCTCTCTCTCTCATTCTCTCTCTCTCATTCTCTTCTCTCTCATTCTCTCTCTCTCATTCTCTCTCTCTCATTCTCTCTCTCTCATTCTCTCTCTCTCATTCTCTCTCTCTCATTCTCTCTCTCTCACTTAATATTTTCGACTTTATTTTCAATTCAACATTTAAAGACGAGATAACGTGTGGTAATCTTGCCCTGTCTCGTATAACTCAAAGTTAATTTCCCTATCAAAGAAATTTTAAGTTTTTACTAAATGAGAAATGATGGCGGCCGCGGCGCATCAGAGGGAAAAAAATATAACATTTTATGAGATACTTTTTGCACATAAAGGACTGTAAAATTATATTAAATATCCACGGCCTTTGTAGCAGGACCTGATTTCATTTTTTGCTGCGGGGCACTTGTTCTAAATGTCATTAGAGCTACGTGGAGTAATTCCCGTAGAGAATATTGATTCGTGAAAGTGCGGGTAGAATTTCCTTCCAATTTGAGACAAATGCAAAGCCATACCGATAGTAGTGATAAGGCTCGACTTAGTAAAGCACTACGTTGAGTGAAGCGTTGTAAATAAAGATGTTGGTTCTGAACCTGAGTCGTCTTCATTCCCGAGAGATTTGTTTAGGAAGAGACAGGGTGGATATTAGCTAAGACGAAGCTGCATTAGTTGTGCCTGAAATCAGGGCTACATTATCTTTTGTACCTAGATTAGGTTAGGTTAGGCAGGTTTGTCAGGAAACAGGACAGGTGTTTCCTGACACGGGTCTTTGTCATATGATGACCCACCGTTGGAGCTTTTGGTCATTCGACCGAGACATCCCGCCGGCTTACCTGTTCACCCCTTTAAAAAGTATGATTATGACTATAATCATTAGATAGTCTAGTGATACCAGCTCACCACATACAAGAGTTGCAGCAGCAGTAACAACAACACCTGGAGCAGTAAGGGCAGTAACAGCTAAAGCAGCAGAAATCAGTAACAAAAGATTCTGCTGCAGTAGCAGCACCACCAACAGCAGCAGCAGATACGGCAAAAAAAAAACAGCATCAGCAGCATAAACAACTGGAGTAACTAAAGCAACAACAAAAGGAGCAATAGCAACAGCAGTAAGAGTAGCAGCAGCAGTCGTAGCAGCAGGAGTAGTAACAGGGAGAAACCTCAAATCATGCATAAGCCTTTGTACTGCGATTCCAATCCTTTACCTTAGAAAAAAGACGGGAGCCGTGAGACTGGAAGGGTGGCCGTCAGCACTTGACTACGCACTGCTGCTGGACACAAAAGGTGCTTCCGCCCTCTGTACATTCCCACTTGGTGTAGCACCAGCCACTTCATCAGTAACAAGCTCCACTCGTTGTCTCTCCACACTGTGAACCTTTGTATGAAGTGGCTTCACAAAATTTGTCTAATGCCTTTGATGTACGTGTATATTTTTCATGCATTAAACTTTATGAGTCTGCAGGCGCTGTAATGTGTGTGTTTCGTGTGTGTGTGTGTGTGTGTGTGTGTGTTTCATGTGTGTTTCGTGTGTGTGTGTGTGTTTCATGTGTGTTTCGTGTGTGTGTGTGTTTCATGTGTGTGTGTGTTTCATGTGTGTGTGTGTGTGTGTTTCGTGTGCGTGTGTGTGTGTGTGTTTCGTGTGTGTGTGTGTAAAGAGAGAGAGAGAGAGAGAGAGAGAGAGAGAAATTAAAAACCTTCTTGGACTCATCAAAATGCAGCTCTGGTATTTGGAACAGCCATGGCAGGCAACACAGGATAAGAAAAAATGGCAAAGCTGAAATGTAAAATAAAAATGGCTTAATTTTCAAAAGAGCAAATAATTCAGACTCAAATTCTTAGTGTAGATAAAGCAAGACCACACGAAAAAAGAAAGTAAAGAGGCATAAATGACAGAAAAATACACAGATGAGCTACGGGAATATTAAGAAAAACTTCTTTAATGTTAGACGAGAAGGTAGAATTAGCTAAATGAAAAATAAATAGTGGAAAAGTCCACTCTCAGTATAACAGTGCCGCCGATCTGGCTAGGAAGAACAGTGCTGGTGGCATGTAAGTTTAAGTTGTTGGACAAGGATGGCCGACTCGAACTCCGCAATAACAAATCGGTGAGTACAACATATGTGCATTTCCTCTCCCTGTGTACGGGATTACATAATTTTTTTCGGCATCTTAAAATGGATTAGAAAGTATTTTTGCTCATCAAATATAATCGTAGCTGCTGACATGGGACCCCAGAGCAGGTAATAAGTGTTATAATTTTTGACATTTTAGATATGAATTATATGACAAACTAAATACTGGAGACATGACACCACGAATGTTGCTCAACTACTGTAAATACAAATATTTATCTTATAAATCTTTAAACACACACACACAAACTTTCTGTATATCTGTCAGTTGAAAAAAAAATCTAAACCCATGTTAAAATATGTAGAATTACCAACGTAATACAAACATCATAACCTGACACCGAAGAACCGCTTAAGATAGGTCACCTTGAGGATATATATATATATATAACACATTATCTCCAGTCACTGACCTTATCGTCGACCATTGCAGAAATTAACCGCAGCATTGACCCGGTCTCTAGCTCCTCCCACGCTGGTAATCGCCTCCTTTCTCATTATCATAATTGGAATAGATTACATTTATATAACTAAGTAAGGATCCTCATTACCGGGCGAGCTGGCAGCAAGGTTCCTCATACATATTAGCGACGATTCGCTTGGGTGAGGTGGATCGTAGGTGGTGATAATTTTGAGGCAATCTGCTCTTCTCGTGTGTGTGTGTGTGTGTGTTTGTTTTTGAATATCGTTTACGTATTTCAGGAAAAGCATAGATCCAAGAAATGAACCTTGTGGGACTTCACTTTTTATTTAACAGTATTTTGATACCTTGCTCATTGTCTCCCCGAAGGTATTCTTTTACCCACTTTCTTATCTCTGCTAGTCACTCTGCCCTAATATATATATATATCTCTTCTGTGAGAAACTAATCCAAAGGTTATGGGACAGTTTACGGGACTGCAATCAACCCATCCTTTTAGTTTTTTCTTATCTTTGTTAATCTCGTCACGAAATTTTATGAAGAATTTTCCCCTCGGTGAGTCTAAGCTATTTATTTTATACCTAAATGAATGTTTTTTTGGTTGTTGTCATACTTTTCAGTCATTATATTCTTAATTAATCAACATGGTGTAAATGTCAGCTTTTCCGATTTGTTTAAGATTAGCACATCATTTACAGATTTGAATTCTCCTGACAGTTCTTTCATCTGATGTGATTTACTTTGATTTTTATTTAATGGATTACATGGTGTCTCTTCCGCCTCCATATGTATCCATAGTGGGATTTTAATCGACTCAGTTACCATTATTGTGTTCATTTGTTTCCGATTGCCTTTTAACCTACCTATTCACCGTTTCCTTAACGTAACCAGCATCTATGGTTGTTTCACTGTGCTACGATTTTTAAAATTCTTCCTTCTTTTTTTTACTGTTGAAAGGCTTGAGTAAGTCCCAGTTGGCATCCAGCTCACTTTATAACGATAACTAATGTCACACAAGTTACATTATCACACTACAGATCACATGTTTATTACCCCAGTCCTCGAAATGCTATTTTGCAGTATCGTAAATGGAACAAATGTACCCATCATGTTTTCTCTCAATGAGTTGTGTTCTGAGGGTTCAGACTCCCCCAGCTATTAACTTCACAATTACGCGGTATTTTTTTTTTTGTTCCTACTTAGTGGTAATTATCTTTCCAACCCTAGAAACTGTGTTTGGAGTTGGATTCCATTATTTTCTCGGTCAACGCATTACACTTATTTACCTCCCTAAGACTGAAGTTGTATTTTCTAACCCTCTCTGAATCGTCTACGTAGACAGTCCTGGGGTTAACGCCAACGACTCTCTCAGGGATGTCTTAGTAAGCATTTCTGGCCCTGACACAGATCAGTTAACACATCTGTACTTTCACACAGAGTAGTTCCGAATGAGCAGTTTCAGCTGGATAGTTCTGACTAAACAGTTCCAGCTAATTGGTTCCATCTATATCTCCACCTACCCAGAACACACCCTCCTCCCCATCTACTCCACTTAACCCTCCCTTCCACCTTTCCCCTCCTCTCTACTCACCTCTTCTCTCTCCTTTCCTCTCCCCTCCTGGCACCATCGGCACGAGTTAGGCTCCCAGGGAGCAACTATTGTGTTATCAAACAATGCCGCCCATTGTCTCAAGGCTCCTTACGAGTGCCAGACTCAA
Organism: Cherax destructor; assembly: GCA_009830355.1. Lineage (NCBI taxonomy): Eukaryota > Metazoa > Arthropoda > Malacostraca > Decapoda > Parastacidae > Cherax > Cherax destructor. The sequence goes on along the minus strand of WNWK01009614.1, from coordinate 9,049 downwards.
GTGGCTCTCACTGCTCCTACATTGAGGTGCATCAGCTGGCACCATGAGGGTCCTCATGGCACCACCGAATTCCATGGCTGAGTGCCAGTAATCACCTCACGTTACGCTGGCACTGATGGTAATCGCGATTATTATGTGTGCGTGATTGCATGTGGCAGTGTATGTGTAATACATTCATATTTTTATATACATAATATATACATAATATATATAATATAAATATATATATAATAAAGACTTTCTGATAACTTTAAAATTCTTTCTACACTCAACATTCTAGCTTGTTTAATTCCACCTAAGAATAATACTTTGGTCAAATAAAATATTTCTTTACATCTCCTCAAAATAAGTTTTTTAATCTTTTATTTGCGTCCTCGAGTGCTTTCCATCCCAACTTCTCAAATTATATTCTTATCTCATCCCCCCCCCTTCTCCTCCCTAACTAACTCCTCTCCCTTGTCTTCCTCTTCCCCACACCTCATTTTCCCCAGTCTCCCCTCTTCCACACACTCCTTCCATATATCCCCACTCCTATCCCCTTTCCCAATTCTCCACCACTCCTCCTCCTCTTCTCCCACCTCCCTATCCCCCTCCCAGTATCGTATCCACAATAGCAATATTACTCCCAAGAACTCTCCCACAGTACAAGAAATGCTTTTAAGAATCAAGGTCTTGTGAAGAGCGAGCTTCGACCAGGGAAACTCAAGAAGCAAATTGTGTTTACCAAAGTTAACTCTATCCGACCCGCTGTAAGTTTTTCCCAGAGTCTCTTCAAACTCGTGTTCATAATCTGATGCAGCTTCAAGATACATATATTTTTTTTACATAGATGATGTTAAATTATTTTTCATTGTGTGTGTGTGTATGTTGTGTTTTCCAGTATTAAGGGTACTTTGTGATATTGAATTGTTTTTTTATGTTACCTTTGTGTATTTAGTATACGGAGGATTGAGCCTCCGCCACTCCTTGTGCTGAACGATCTTCAAGAATAGTAAATAATATTAATAATAAAAATGTAAATAAAGAGAAAAATGAGAAAGATACGGAGGAGGAAGATACGGAGGAAGAGAAGAATTTGTTCGTCGGTTCCATTTTTCATTGTTTAGTTTGTCATATTAATATTATTAATTTATTTATTTTTATTCACGGGGAAGCGATAAGCCCTTAGAGGTAACACAGCACCTAGGTCTTGAGAGACCATCAAAATAAAGACTGGCATCGTCAACCGTCTCTCAACATTCCTGTCGACAGCACCTGGCAGTCTTGCTCCGTTTATACCTGTTGATTACCTATTGTTGATTCCGGGTGTCACGGCACCCAGGCCTCCTAGTTGTTAGACTGATCAATCTGGCCATTTGTACAGGCAACACGCATTCCAACGTAAGGAGAATAATCCGCGCGGTTCAAGAACTTAAGTACTACAACAGCGGTCTGCAGTACCTAGTTGTGCTATATCAACAACTTTACAAAAGTCAGCAGTCACTCAACAAAGAAATATTGCAGAGAATAGGAAATTATAATTTAAAAGTATTCTATCACCTGAACGTACGTACACGCATCTACAGAATTTACAAAATCAAACACATGTCAGTATAGATGTGGAACGAGAGAGGAATAAGGGTAGAGTAACGAATATTAGTAAAGCTTTCAACTTCAAACGGCAACTATACATTCATAAGAGATGAGGAAATATTGTATTATGTGAATAAGCTGCTGGTTCGAGATAGGTCTGGATGGCCAGAGCATTCCTAAACTACCTAACTGCCCCATTCAACCGACCCTCCTTTGAGAAGTCAGACAGCGCTGGTACTTATGGTTGACCTTACCTCCTAGGGTCGTCGATTAACCACGAGATATCTCTTCCCACCGTGCTTTCAGCTGGATAAGATACTTGATTTTGTATGTTGTATGCCCAGTTCAGAGTCAAATGCACACTTACAAATAACTAAGGTAGGCAGAAGTGCAAGGTGCACCTCACTGATACACTCAGTGCAAGGTGCACCTCACTGATACACTCAGTGCACCCCACAGTGGCCGTTTAAGAACTGTCTGAATTATTATTCTCACACCAGAGGGCAACACGATCGTCATTTTTCCTTAGCCACATCATTTCCAGGAATATCCCTTGATTTTTTTTTAATTTTCCTGTTTAGGTTTGAATATACGTTTTTATGGTTATGGAAAATCGCCTGTTCCAACCTAAAGTAACTTAAGCTAATTTATATTATAAAATTAGCATACGAGAAGAAAATTGAGGTAATAGGAAATTAATATTGAACCCTACATAAAAATATTGACACTGAACCATACGTCAAAAATTTGACATTGAACCCTACGTCAAAAAATTGACCGTGAACCCAACGTAAAAAAAAATTTACATTGAACCCTACGGAAATGCACTAACTCTGGAAATGCACTAACCCGTAGGGGTTACACAGCGCCTGGGGATTGGGAAGTAATGTTTGGTTTGGGCAAAGAAGAGGATCTTTAATTCCACGGATCAAGAGTATTTCACCGGCATTAAGTCACTCCTTGCTTAGGAGAGGTTTGTGTATGCGTGTGTGTGTGTGTGTATCACCTAGTTGTAGTTGCAGGGGTCGATTCACAGCTCCTCTCCCCGCCTCTTCACTGGTCGCTACTAGGTCACTCTTCCTGCTCCATGAGCTTTATCATACCTCTTCTTAAAGCTATGTATGGATCCTGACTCCACTACATTACTTCCCAGTCTATTCCACTTCCTTGTGTGTGTGTGTGTGTGTGTGTGTGTGTGTGTGTGTGTGTGTGTGTGTGTGTGTGTGTGTGTGTGTGTGTGTGTGTGTGTGTGTGTGTGTATGTGTGTGTGTGCGCTTGCGTTTGCAAATGTTTGTTTTTTCATTATATAGATCTCACCCGAAGGTACACACTCCTATCGTCCAATGATCACCAGAAGAGATCTGATGCATGATGGAGATGCTGCGGGAGATGAGGGAGATGAGAGAGGAAAATAAAGGTGGGAAATGAGGGAGGGAGATTAAAGTGGAATGGAGGAAGAGAGGGAGGGATGGATGAAATGGTGATGATGATTTTGTGGGGGAGAGAGGTAATGGAAGAAGAGGAGAGGAACCATGGTAATGGTGGTGGTTGGGGAGATTGATGGAGAGAGATGATGGAGGAAGATGATGATGGTGAATAAATAAAAGATGGTAAGGGTGGTGGAAAAGGCTCTGGTGGTGAGAAAGATAATGATTGTGATGGTGGTTATAGTTGTATTAGTTATACTAGTGGGGTCGGTGGTGGAGGTTAATGTAGTGGTATTGGAGGGAGTATACACTTAGAGTGGTGTCAGTGGTGTCTATGGTGGTAGTGGCTGTGGTGGTAGCAATTGTAGTGGTAGTTGTCATGGAGGAAGTGAGTGTGTTTGTAGTGTTTGGTTAGGCGGTGTTGTGGTGGCATTGTTGGTAGTGGGCGTTGATGTTATCACATCTACTAATACTAATAATATACAATATAATAATAATAATAATAATAATAATAATAATAATAATAATAATAATAATAATCATAATAATCATAATAAAATATACTTCTCATAAATCCTCATAAAAAAAATTAATTATATAACAGGAATCAAGTGATAAACACGCACACACAAACACACACACACACACACACACACACACATACACACACACAACTCCCCCACCTCCTTTATCCCTCTATCCCTTTTTCTCTCCACCTCTCTCTCTTCCTCTCTCTCCACCTCTCTCTCTACTATTCTCTTCTTGTCTTTCTCACACACAAACACACACACACACACACATTCACACACACACACAGCACACATATGCACTAAAAATTACTAACCCATAAAAAAAAATGGGGGCTCAGAGGGAAAGTCGAAGGCTTAGGGGATCAGCGGAAGATGGTTCTGGTAAGGAAGAATGGATGGCAGAGCAATGTAAAAGAAAGGAACAAGAGTGGGAGAGCAAACTGGGTGAGCTGCAAAAATGGGGAAGAGGATGGAGGTAGAGAAGAAGACATGGGAGTCACAAGCTGAAGCCGCAGAAGCCAAGATACAGGACCTAGAATATGAGGTAAATATGCTGAAGCGAGTTACAGGGCTATTGCCCAGAGGAGACATGGCATCTGAAGCAGGTACACCCTTATTAAACAAGGAGCCCAATGAAAAGGAAAGAGACAAGACTTACACTAAGGCCCTATCAGTCCACCAAGCAAGGCCGAGGAATGTAGGGGGAGAGCTGTTAGGAGCAGGGATAGCAGTAAGTGAGGAGGGAGAAGGTATAGGTGACAGATCCCATGCAGAGGCATGACCATGCCACCAAGAGTTACAGGAAAAAATACGGGAGACAATGGCTATGTACATACAGAACCCTGAGACACAGAAGGAAAGGCAATGGGGGGGGGGAGAGTGAGAAGTCAGTGTTTATGCATGGGCTTCATGAGAGAGAAGGGAGGACACATAATGCAAGATGGCAGAAAGAAAAATAGGAGATTGAAAACATCAAAGAAATAGGTGAGGAGGATATGACTGAGATAGTAAATTTTAAGACAATAGGAGGATACTTGAAGGGGAGAAATCGGCAGGTCAAACTGATTTTTCAAGACAGAAATGGTGCACAACAGGATCCTGCAAGAGAAACCACGTCTGAAGGAATCATCAACATACAAGAAGGTGCTACTAGACTGTGACAGAACAAGAACAGAACGACAGCAGCTGAGGGAGAAGACACAGAAACAAAAGGGGCTAGGAAGAGAGACAATGACAGTCAGCAAAGGAGAACCATAGCTAGGCAGAGCAACAATTACAAGAACATACAAAACCACCATCAGTGCCCCATAGCCAAACATGCTATCCCAACACAATCCACAATCCACACTTACAGCCCCCACCCCACATTATGCTGTAGAACCCCACAGCACACTGCCAGAGCCCCCTCCCCCACAGACCCCCCAGAACACAGTGTTGGAGAGGAAACTGAAGGTATGGTACACCAACACTGATGGAATAACAAGTAAGTGGAAGGAGTGGCATGAAAGAATCAGAGGCTTCACCGGACAACATAGCTCTCACAGAAACCAAGCTCACGGGAATGACAACATATGCCATCTTTCCAACGAGATATCAGATCCTGAGGAAAGCCAGAGAGGGTGGAGGAGTGGCACTACTCATCAAAAACCAATGGGATTTTGATGAGCTGGCGATAGGAGACAGAGGAAAAGCAAGAGACTACATTATAGGAACACTTAAGTCTGGAGGTCCCAAGGTGGTAATTGCAGTGATGTATAACCTACCACAACAGCAGGAGGCCAAGGCAAGAGTATGATGAGAGTAACGGAGCAATGGTTGACACACTGGCTGAAGTGGCCAGAAGGGTTCATGCCAGCAGAGGAAAGCTTTTGATTGTGGGTTACTTTAATCACAAGGAAATTGACTGGGAGAACCTGGAACCACATGGGAGCCCAGAAACGTGGAGGGCTAAGATGATGGAGGCGGTACTGGAAAACCTCATGTACCAGCACATAAGGGAAACTACCAGAGAAAGAGGAGATGATGAACCAGGAAGATTGGACCTAGTATTCACCTTGAGTAGTGCAGATATTGAGGACATCACATATGAAAGACCTCTCGGGACCAGTGACCACGTGGTTCTGAGCTTTGAATACATAGAATACTGAGTTACAAGTGGAGATGGAAGCAGGAAGGGCAGGACGAATGAAGCCAAACTATAAAAGAGGGGATTACACAGGAATGAAGAATTTCCTGCACGGGGTTCAGTGGGACAGAGAACTGGCAGGAAAGTCAGTAAGTGAGATGATGGAATATGTGGCAACAATATGCAAGGAAGCTGAGGAGAGGTTTGTACCCAAGGGTAACAGAAATAACGAGAAGGCCAGGATGAGCCCTTGGTTCACCCAAATGTGTACAGAGGCCAAAATCAAGTGTGCTAGAGAATGAAAGAAGTATAGAAGGCAAAGGACCCAGGAGAATAAGGAGAGCAGTCATAGAGCCAGAAATGAATATGCACAGGTAAGAAGGGAGGCCCAACAACAGTAGGAAAATGACATAGCGAAAGCCAAATCTAACTCGAAGCTGTTGTACAGACACATCAGGAGGAAAGCATCAGTCAAGGACCAGGAAGGAAGGAGGGGAGGTCACGAGAAATGACTGCGAGGTATGTGAGGAACTCAACATGAGATTCAAAGAAGTGTTCACAGAGGAGACAGAAGAGACTCCAGAAAGACGGATAGGTGGGGTACACCATCAAGTGTTGGACACAATACATGCAACCGAGGAAGAAGTGAAGATGCTGCTAAGCGAGCTAAATACTTCAAAGGCGATGGGGCCGGATAACATCTCTCCATGGGTCCTGAGAGAAAGAGCAGAGGCACTATGTGTATCACTAACAACAATCTTACACATCTATCGAAACAGGGCGACTACCTGAGATATGGAAGACAGCAAATGTAGTATCAATTTTTATAAAAGGAGACAGACACGAAGCATTAAACTACAGACCAGTGTCATTGACATGTATTGTAAGGAAAGTCAGGGAGACGATTATCAGGAGAAGAGTGGCAGAGCACCTACAAAGGAATGAGCTTATCAGCGACAACAAGCACGGTTTCAGGGACGGGAAATCCTGTGTCACAAACCTACAAGAGTTCTATGACAGGGTGACAGCAGTAAGACAAGACATAGAGGGGTGGGTAGATTGCGTTTTCTTGGATTGTAAGAAGGCGTTTGACACAGTTCCACACAAGAAATTAGTGCAAAAGCTGGAGGACCAGGCAAGGATAACCAGGAAGGCACTGCAGTGAATCAGGGAATACCTGTCGGGAAGACAACAGCAAGTCATGGTATGTGACAAGGTGTCAGAATGGGCACCTGTGACGAGCGGGGTTCCACATTGGTTAGTCCTAGGACCGGTGCTGTTTCTGGTATATGTGAACGACATGACGGAAGGAATAGACTCAGAAGTGTCCCTGTTTGCAGATGTGAAGTTAATGAGAAGAATTCAATCGGAGGAGGACCAAACAGAACTACAGAGGGATTTGGACAGCCTGCAGTCCTGGTCCAGAAACTGGCTCCTGGAGTTCAACCCCGCCAAGTGCAGTCATGAAGATTGGAGAAGGGCAAAGAAGACCGTAGACGGAGTACAGTCTAGGGGGCCAGAGACTACAAACCTCACTCAAGGAAAATTATCTTGAGGTGAGTATAACACCGGGTACATCTGAGGCGCATATCAACCAAATAACCGCTGCAGCATACGGGCGCCTAGCAAACCTAAGAACAGCATTTCGACATCTTAATAAGGAATCGTTCAGGACCTTGTACACTGTGTACGTTAGGCCCATATTGGAGTATGCAGCACCAGTTTGGAACCCACACCTAGCCAAACACGTAAGGAAATTAGAAAAAGTGCAAAGGTTTCCAACAAGACTAGTACTGAAGCTAAGGGGCATGTCCTACGAGGAGAGGCTAAAGGAAATCGACTTGACGACACTGGAGGACAGGAGAGATAGGGGGGATATGATAACGACATATAAATTTCTGAGAGGAATTGACAAGGTGGACAGAGACAGGATGTTCCAGAGATGGGACACAGCAACAAGGGGTCACAATTGGAAGTTGAAGACTCAGATGAATCATCGGAATGTGAGGAAGTATTTCTTCAGTCACAGAGTTGTCAGGAATTGGAATAATCTGGGAAGTGATGTAGTGAAGGCAGGATGCATACATTGCTTTAAGAAGAGGTATGATAAAGCTCATGGAGCAGGAAGAGTGACCTAGTAGCAACCAGTGAAGAGGCGGGTCCAGGAGCTGTGAATCGACCCGTCCAACCACAACTAGGTGAGTACACACACACACACACACACACACACACACTATAAACATTAAATTATAAACACAGGGGCAGTGGGAGTCATGTCGTGATGTGTTGTCAAGACGAGATCTGAATCTCTAATGACAAAACGTCGTTAAATTGCAAATGAGGTGATTAGCTGTCGCCAGGGCATCTTAACTGGTGTCGCATGTAATGGAGACTGGTGTGTGTGTGTGTGTGTGTGTGTGTGTGTGTGTGTGTGTGTGTGTGTGTGTGTTTGTCACTTGACCCCTATTTGTTATATATAATTCTTTAATGGATTTAAGGAAAAATACATTATTTTTATTCATTCGTTATTGTTTTTGAAGTTGTTGCGTTTCATATTATTATCCGTATTTACTTTTATTTTTGACCAATGAGTATTCCAGTCACAATTATGAAAAATTTGTAAATGTCAGTTTCTGTAATATGTCGAAAACATAAAAACACTCAACATTTAAAATATGTCATTTCGACTCTAACATAGATTTACCAGCTACATTTCAGCTGCAGGCACGAGATTGGATGGTAACATTTCCCCACTACTATCACTATTACCAAACCACCACCACCATTACTTACACGAACACCACCACCATCACCACCACAACCACTATCACCACCATCAATGGTCACTGCCACTCGTCATGTATGCAGTTAGTCTTCAATACTGCCTAAGTGGTTTGATATTTTGCATTCACCTTACAACGCTCACACGAAATTTTGTAAAAGCAATTTTAACACGTGCTTTTCAAAGCAGAATATATATATATATATATATATATATATATATATATATATATATATATATATATATATATATATATATATATATATATATATATAGAGTTAGAGCTAAAGAAGGAGTGGCAATAATGTTGAATAATCAGTTATGGCAGGTAAAGAAGGAATATAAATGTATAAATTCAAGGATTATGTGGAGTAAAATAAAGGTTGGATGTGAAAAGTGGGTTATAGTAAGTGTTTATGCACCTGGAGAAGAGAGAAGTGTAGAGGAGAGAGAGAGATTTTGGGAAATGTTGAGTGAGTGTGTGGGAGTTTTCAACCAAGTGAGAGAGTAATTGTGGTTGGGGATCTTAATGCTAAAGTGGGTAAAAATGTTGTGGATGGAGTAGTAGGTAAATTTGGGGTGCCAGGTAAATGTAAATGGGGAGCCATTAATT
>WNWK01009613.1:0-75471 GCA_009830355.1 Cherax destructor | reverse complement strand
ATACTGAGGCATAACAGAACCGTGTTACAATGGATCGCTATAATAGCACCCTTTCATGGCTGTGTATTGGGTGAAGGGTGGAGGGGAAGCTCTTGATCCGAGAAGCTGGAGCTATCCTCTTCTTACTGGAATGGAACTTAATTTTATTCCTCTCGCAGGAGCTGTATGACTCTTACGGTTTTAGCATTTTCCGTAAGCATGTGCTACTACTACTATTAATAATAATAATAATAATAATAATAATAATAATAATAATAATAATCATAAGGAGTCTGTGGAGACAAAGAACTTTGTCCATGGAAGCAAAGAGGAAATGTATGAGAGTATAGTTATATCAACGCTCTTTTAGGGGTGCGGCATGGTTGGTGAATGTTGCAACAAGGAGAAGGCTGGAGGCATTGGAGATGTCATGTCTAAGGCCAATGTGTGGTGTTAATATAATGCAGAGAATTCGTAGTTTGGAAACTAGGAGTAGGTACGGGATTACCAAAAACTATTATCCAGAGGGATGAGGAGGGGTTGTTGAGGTAGTTCGGACATGTAAGCAGGATGGAATAAAATAGAATGACTTCGAGATGTATAAATCTGTAGTGGAGGAAAGTCGGGGCAGGGGTCGACATAGGAAAGGGTGGAGGAAGGGGGTAAATGAGGTTTTGTGTGCGAGGGTCTTGGACTTCCAGCAAGCATGCGTGAGCGTGTTAGATAGGAGCAAATGGAGACAAATGGTTTTTAGGAGTTGATGTGCTGTTGGAGTGTGAGCAAGGTAACATTTATGAAGGGATTCAGGGAAACCGGCAGGCCGGACTTGAGTCCTGGAGATGGGAAGTACAGTGCCGGCACTCTGAAGGAGGGGTATTAATGTTGCAGTTTTATATCTGTAGTTTAAGTATGCCTCTGGCAAGACAGTGATGGAGTGAATGATGATGAAAGTTTTTCTTTTTCGGGCCACCCTACCTTGGTGGAAGACGGCCGATGTGTTAATAAAAAAAATACCAAAACACAAACACATACCATGAAAGATTATAATACATATGTATTTGCACACTTACTGAGGTTTTAATACTTGGTGCTGCGTCCTTTACGCTTAATCACGTCCCTCAGCCGTGTAGGAAGACTCTCACAAATTCTTGAGGGTTTTGGGAGAAATATTATTCCATGCCTCATGTAGAGCAGCCTCCAGCCGTGGGATGGAACTGATATCCTTGCCCAGTAAACTTCGTTTCACTATTGACCAGAGATTCTCAATAGGGTTTAGGTCTGGGGAATTGCCTGATCAGTCATTAAAGAACCTCACTTCACAGTCTTTAAGCCACTTTCTTGTAGGTTCGCCGGTATGTCCGGCCCGGGTCTTCTCCAAATGGTGACCCGGCCGAGGACAACTTAAGCCACTGAACTACATATTTGGCGGTATGACACGGTGCACTGTACTGCATAAAAACCGTAGCCTCACATTTGTCAAACACCTCAAGTAAATTGTGACACAATAACTCCAGGTAATTATACTGGTTCATATACTGGTTTTTGGGAAGCGCAGTGAGTTCACCAACACTCTGGGCACTGAACCACCCCCAAACCATGAGCGAGTCTGGGTGTTTGGTGGTCCCATAGGTGTAGCGTGGGTCAAGCGTGTCACTACCTCTGGGCGGTACTCATGTCCCCACGGTTACAGGTGACAGTGAAGGTTGCTTCATCACTCCAAAGTACTTCAGACCACTGTTGAGGAGTCCAGTGAATATATTTCTTTGCATAATCCATCCTACGTTTCTTCTGTGGCTTGGAGAGGATCGGTTTCTTAACCTGGTGGTGACCACTGTAGCCCAGTTTTGACATACGTCTCTTAACAGTTCTTACAGACACCTCTGAGAGAAGATGTGGGTTCTTTTCTTTCACTTCTTTAGCAGTTATCCTAGGTGTACTCCTCTCTAACTGCTTCTTTAACACAGTTAAGGTACGATCAGATGTCTTCTTCGAGGGGCCAGGCAGAGGTTTGGCAGCTTGGTGAATCCCTATGATTTGAGCTATAGTTTCAAGTGTTAAAGACTTCCTTTACCCATAATCAAACATGTATAGCCACAAAACCAAAGGTAACACCAGACAAAAGATGGGGCGGATGAGAGACAAAAGTGCACACTTCCTCTCACCACGGCAGCCAAGTGAGCACTGAGGAGTCACTGTGGAGTGTGGCGGCAGGCCGTGATGTCATGCTAACGGCTGCTACCCGGCATAATGCACTGACGAAAAAAGACAACCCCTGTATGGTAGGCCTTTGATTTTCGTCACGGCATTATGCCGGGGCTCTCATCCGGAATAATGCCGTGACTGGCACTGTAGGTTAAAAAAAAATATAGGGAGGTAATTTCAATAGGAATGGAAATATTTTAAGACAAATTATTCAATTTACATGCTAAGCGCATATGAAAAAAGTTTAATATGGGATGAATAATTAAACTTTTAAAATGTATGCAGTAGACGAATTTTTTATGTGAAACTGTGCACAGCTCGACAAACTTTTAAATTCAGTTTGATGTGCACAAACTATACTCACGGTATTATGTTATGCAGTGTAAATTATGAAGAGTGAGTGACAGAGAGAGAGAGAGAGAGAGAGAGAGAGAGAGAGAGAGAGAGAGAGAGAGAGAGAGAGAGAGAGAGAGAGAGAGACTGAGGACACACACACACACAAGCTGACGCCTCGACGTTAGTCCCATTAATCACATCATATACAGCACTAATTTCCCAGGCGAGTTAGCGGGTCCAGCCTGAGATGTATTCATATATCATGCCGGGGATGATATTCTCATCACGCCGGGGATGATATCCTCATCTAAAGGCTTTGATGCTTCTACGGATAGTCCCGTTTTATTGTCGGTGTTTTGTACCGGGTACGAAAGGATGTCCTGGCGTTGAACCGGGCATAAAATAATAATAATAATAATAATAATAATAATAATAATTATTATTATAATAATAACTGGACGTGTTTCGGTTGCTGACCGATCCGAGAAAACTATCCCCGTTTCCCATAACCTCGGTCCCCTATGACTCAATGTACGCAATTGGAATAGTGCAGAGTGCGGCGGCGGAAGTGTAAAATGAATTTATATATGTTAGGTCTGATGAATTGGAGAAAATCAGAAGAGGCCTTCGAAGGGCACTATATGAAAACTGATTTTGCAAATTTCTTCAATAGAAATGGTAAATTAGGCTATGGTCAACTTAAATCTAACTGAAACCTTACAAAAGATCGAAGGGACTTGGAGAGAGAGAGAGAGAGAGAGAGAAGAGAGAGAGAGAGAGAGAGAAGAGAGAGAGAGAGAGAGAGAGAGAGAGAGAGAGATAGAGAGAGAGAGAGAGAGAGAGAAAAGAGCGAGGGAAAGAGAGAGAGAGAGAGAGGGAGAGAGAGAGAAGAGAGAGAGAAGAGAGAGAGAGAGAGAGAGGAGAGAGAAAGAGAGGAAAAAATAGAGAGAGAGAGACAGAGACAGAGAGACAGAAAACAGAGACAGATAGACAGAGAGACAGAGAGAGAGTCAAATCATCCTCTCAAGGCTGTCAACAATATTTTGCACATTTCCAGTGAAAACAACGTCAGTACGTCAAGAGACAAATACAGAAATTACGTCAAGAAGAGTAAAAGATTTAATCACGACCTTGAAGAGAGTCTTCCTGAAAGAGAGCACAGGCGTAAAGCGACGAGAGAGAGAGAGAGAGAGAGAGAGAGAGAGAGAGAGAGAGAGAGAGAGAGAGAGAGAGAGAGAGAGAGAGAGAGAGAGAGTGAGTGAGAGAGGGGAAAAATAGTGTGGACGAGTAAGAGGAAAGAGTAAGGGGAAATTGTGACTAACATCCTAATCTGAGGGAAGGAGAGTGTGAGGGGAGGAATTGTACAGGAGAGGAAATTGTGGTTGCTTGTATTCAGAGAGGGATTTTTTGTTTTTTTTATTTGTCTGAGTGAGTCTGGATGACATCAGGATGTAGTCACCTACAACAACAATAATAATAATAATAAATAATAATAATAATAATATTATTATTAGTATTATTACTATTAAAAACGAAGCATATCTACCTGCCTGAAATTGTCACCACGTTAATTAAGAGGTCAAGTCACCTACGTCCAGGAGGCGACCTTTCACACCTGCTCGAGAAACTGCGGTCATCTTCTTGAGAAATGAGCCCCGCTGATGAGGTCACTTCGGCCAGCCTGCCACCGCAGAGTGCTGCCATCTGTTGCGGGAAATGTGCGAGCCTCAGCCATGGTAAAGTCAGCCCCGCTTTAGGGAGGCGAGAAATATTTCGCGAGAGTCCCCTCGTAGTGTAATTCTGAAGGAATTCTGTTCTCAGTTGTGATATATATATATATATATATATATATATATATATATATATATATATATATATATATATATATATATATATATATATATATATATACAACTGGTTTAGCAAGCAAACCACACGAATATCAGAAAGTATATCCACAACAACAACCACAACACGAACAACCAAATCAACAACAGCAGCAACAAAAGCAATAACAGCAACAGTAAAAGCAATATAAACAACACCAACAACCTCAACAGCAGCAAAAACAGCAAGAGCAGCAACAACAGCAACTCTTGCGTTAGTTCTGCCAATAAGAAAGCAGGGACCACTAAGTAGGAAAACAGCCGTTCCCTGAGAGACCAAATAGCCAGGGTCCGGCATGAATTAAGTGGGGAAAGCATGGTCTTACCCACGACTCACCTATGACTCAGGAGGAGGAGGTAGAAGGGAACAGAACTCCTTACCCGATATAGTTTAAAGCCTATCTGCACTACTCGTGAACCCCAACATAAAGAATGCTTTAATGTCTAATAATATATATATATATATATATATATATATATATATATATATATATATATATATATATATATATATATATATATATATATATATATATATATATATATATATATATATACACACATATGGTGAGAGATACACACCTCTCACTGTATATACACTGAGATATAAACAGCCTTTGTTTATATAAGTGAAGAGATATACACCTTTTGGTGTATAAGCATACTGTGAGAATATTCACCTCCCTGTACATATATCATGTTGTGGAGGATTTACACGTTATTCCAGATCAGAGAGTTTACAGTAAATAAATTTCTGCCAGTAACTTCATTTGTGTAAAAAAAAAAAGTTTTATTTACATAACCTCACATTTGTTAAGATTGTGTATGAAATAACGAAAAAAAAAAAAAAAATCTGTTTCAATGGATATTCGTCGTCATGTTCTAAGATTTGATTCCTGATGATGGTGATGGCTTTATCACCGAAAAGTTGATTTACTCTATAATAAATATGTAGTGAATATCTGTTGCTCTTTCCCCAATTTGCCAAAATTGAAATAAGTTTTTTTTTTTTATTCATTACTGAGTTACATTTTTTTTTATTATTCATCAGTAAGTAAAATATATGTTTAAATATAAGTCTGCAACATTCTCACAGAGCTGCAACAGCTTTTGATGTCAACACGACGTGTCAATACGCCCCCAGCGACTCACGAGCCATGTGAGTCACTTGTCATTTATATATATATATATATATATATATATATATATATATATATATATATATATATATATATATATAGTCGTGCCGATTAGGTAAAACTTGCGATTTTGGCTTAAATAGCAACGCTCACCTTGCCATATAAGACAAGTGAAAATTTGTGTATGCAATAATTTCGCCAAAATCATTCTGAACATACCGAAAAAAATATATTTCATTGTGTTTGTTTATTATTAAATTAATGTTAACGTATCTTAAATATATTTAGTTGGGTTAGGCTAAATTAAATTGCGCTTGTTGTAATAAGGTTAGGTAGGTTTTCAAAGTTTCTCTTGGTACAAAATTATAAATTCTTACATTAACATAAATGAAAAAAATATATCTTTAAATGTATAAGAGAAAATTTTAGAAAGAACTTAATTTTAGATGAGTTCTTGCTAATTGACCAGTTTTACCTAATCGGCACGACATATATATATATATATATATATATATATATATATATATATATATATATATATATATATATATATATATATATATATATATATATATATATATATATATATATATATATATATATAATAATAAACGTCATGCCTAATATGTTTTTATTTAACAATATTAGAAACATTAGCAGCGGGCTGCTTCCTTATTCTAATTGATAAGTTACACAGTGGGAACAAAAGCTAAGAGACGCACTGCATGCGTCCGGAAAAAAATATATTAATAACTGTAGACAACTTGTGCTGTCTCCATTGACAGCCATGCTGTCTGCCTGCCGAGCATATGCTGTCTGCCAGCTGAGTTCATATTTCGCGCCATGCTTGTGCTGCCACCTATAGGCCTATACTCACCTCAGTCAGCTCCACCATGTTCCTCTCTCACTTGGCGCCCAGGCATCACTCAGACAACAAGGCCTAACTCCTCTCTCCCTCGCAAGGCGCATGGCCCTGCCGGGCCATGGCCCCTAACACACAGCCTGTGTACTCACCCTTTATTACAAATAAAGTAAGAAACCTCCGAAGCCTTATCATTGCATTCCCGCTACCAAGAAGAAGACGCACAAATAACCTATCGATATATAACAATTGTCTTAAATGTGTCATACGGGGCCGAGTGGCAAACTGAAATTGTTTTATTCCTGACACTCTTCGTGCGATGACAAAGCTGGGCCAGACAGTGGCCCGGCCTATGAGTGCAGCCTGCAGGGCCGTAGTTGGAACAATTCGTAACTATACCTTACACTGGTAATAAATCTTTAGGCGATGTTTCAGTCCTTACTGAAGCATTATAGAGCGCATAATGAGCGAAAATGGTACTTTCTAAGACGTTTCCTACTAACAGAGGTGTGTCGCAGCATGAGATAGGAAGGGAAGGGCAGAAAGAAAATGGGAGATAAGGTGGGAGGTGTAGAGGGCAGGAGAGGAGGGAGGGAAAGAGGGAGATGCAGGGAGAGAGAGAGAAAGGGCATGGGACGTTTCCCGTATTAAACTTCGCCATGAGAGAGTTGCCCAATTTTCCAAATAAAATTTCATGTTAGCATAATATTGCTCCAGTTTTCGGCTGGGAATATGAAATATCCGACGCGGGCAGACAAAGTGGAATATTACCATTCCCGAATTCCTGTCGGGAACATTATTTATGGCCTGGCATGTACTGGTTGTGTCTGCTTCCTTCGGGTGCCTGGTTCCTCTGCTGGCCTTACTCTCTTGACAGTCCTCAAAAATCGATTTTTTTTCCCTCTCGCTTTTGGTTCTGTTGTTGTTGTTGTGTATTGTTGATGTTGTTGTTCTTCATGTTGTTACGACTGTTGTTGTGGTTACTGTTGTTATTATTACAACTGATGTTACTGTTATTACCGTCTTGTTGATATTGCATTATTTGTTACAACTGTTATTGTTAATGTTTCTGTAATTGTCGCTACTGTTGTTGCCACAGTTACTGCTGTTGCTATTGCTGTTGTTGTTGCCGTTATTATCTCTACGTTTCTCATTTCTGGTACTCGGGTCTTGATGTGCTTGTGTGTTTGTATTCACCGAGTTCTGTTAGTTGGGCCTCGATGAATAGCTAATTGTCTAGTGTGACTTTGTATCTGTGTTCAGCTCCTCCATCGAGTCGATACAGTACTTGGTACTAACTCTGGAAGAGGAAAAGCAAACATGTGGTACCAACAGGAAGCAATATCTCTCACGACCATTAGCTTCTCCACGAGTCCTCAACCCCCATGAGACTCCCTCCCTCCCTCCCTCTCCCCTCCCTCTCTCTCTCTCTCTCTCTCTCTCTCTCTCTCTCTCTCTCTCTCTCCTCTCTCTTCTCTCTCTCTCTCTCTCTCTCTCTCTCTCTCACTCTCAATTCATACTATATTCCAAGAAAATGCTAATTTATTTTTCTCATCCTATTCCAATAATTTCTCACACTCACTATAGCAAAGCAATTTTAATAATTATCACTATACTCAACATACGTCAGTTTATCCCATTCTCAGTCTCTCAGTTACTTCTTCATATATATATATTGTGTGGTCTAGTGGACTAGAGCGTCATCTGTCTTTCGCTCACCATAAGGTGGGCCAAAGCAGCATGGGTTCGACTCCTTGGCTAGTCGCAGTGCAGAGGTCTGATGGAAGTCAAAAGCGTCCTGATGGAGCCACCATGCTACCCTGGAAGGATGGTAAGCAGATTGCTTGGGACTACACATGTGCTGCCACATTGGCAGACACCTACCTGCCACACTCCTTAGCCGAAGGGGGTGGAGCTGCCAGCCACAGGGAGACCCAGAAGACCCGCAAATATGAAGACCTTCCCTCTTGCTATAACTTCATCCCAATAGGGTCGGAGACCCATGGAGCATGGGGCAAGTGTGCTCTAAAGTTTCTCAAGGAGCTGGGTGGAAAACTCATCATAGAAACCAAGGACCACAGGGCGACCAGCTTCCTCTTTCAGAGAATCTGTGTTGCGATCCAGAGGGGAAATGCCTGCAGTATTCTGGGCACGCGGCCCACTGCCGGGGAGTTGGACGAAGTATTTGACATGTTGCTCTGAGTTGTTATCTATGTTGTTTTACTCCCCATTGTATTTTGTCTTGAAATAAAGTTTGTATAAAAAAGATGGGGTGGTAGGGAAAGTGAAATATTCAAATGGCTTCAGAAAGAAATCTAAATATTCTTCCTTGAAGTCTTTTTATCCACTTCTCCGAGGCAATGGGTCCCACAATTGACACCAGAGGTGGACCCCATCCTATATATACATACATATATATACAAACACTGATCTCTGGCCGACGGAGACTCGAACCTACGAACCTCATGACAAGGTACGCAATGCTTTACCGACCGTACCACACTGGTCCAATACCTTGGCATCCAGCTTTCGCTAGACGTTATTCCAAGGCAGCCAGCTTTCAGGCAGGAAGGCTTACAGCTTTTTCATCTCATCCCCTGCATGCATCGACACAACTAGAGATTTTTACAATGCTAGGAATTCGCAAGAGCAGGCGAAATATTCACAAACACTGATCTCTGGCCGACGGAGACTCGAACCTACGAACCTCATGACAAGGTACGCAGTGCTTTACCGACCGTACCACACTGGTCCAATACCTTGGCATCCAGCTTTCGCTAGACGTTATTCCAAGGCAGCCAGCTTTCAGGCAGGAAGGCTTACAGCTTTTCATCTCATCCCCTGCATGCATCGACACAACTAGAGATTTTTACAATGCTAGGAATTCGCAAGAGCAGGCGAAATATTCACAAACACTGATCTCTGTATTGTATTGCATATATATATATATATATATATATATATATATATATATATATATATATATATATATATATATATATATATATATACATATATATATATATATATATATATATATATATATATATATATATATATATATATATATATATATATATATATATATATATATATATATATATATATATATATATATATATATATCCTATTTTCTGTGTATTCCTCGTCTTCCTTTCTCCGTGTCGTGAGCGGATTTATAGACCACTCAGCACTGCAAGGATCATGTTGTCAGCCCTTCCTACATTCCAAGCATTCCTCTCCACGCAGTTTCGCCCTGCTGGCTACATATTCCAATCATTCCTATGCCTTGAGGTTGCATTCCTGTACACGCTAAATAAATCGTCCGAGGCCGTGTAAGTGCGCCGGCTAGGACGAGGTATGAACTAGGTGTTGTCCAGGTCTCGTGAAGGTCTCGTGAAGGTCGTGTCTAAGTCTTGTGAAAGTCTTCTTCAGGTTTCGTGAAGATCTTGATGCAAAGTTTAATTCATCTCTTCCTTAATTCTTGTCCAGGTCTTGTTTAATTACACAGTTTGTGATTTTTTTTTGACTACACAATAAATACATTGAAGAAATTTACTTACGACCAAAGAATGACTTTTTTTTAATATTTCTCATTTGAACTAAAAAACGTCGCATTGATTTCTCTGATTAATTTCAAATTATTATTATTATTATTATTATTGTTTAATGAAGAGCTAAATATTCCTGCTATTCATATATTATTTACATCAGTATTACATTTAATAATCTCAAAATAATATATATATACTAACAGAGACAAAATACACCAGATATATATTCGTATACAAATCCCATGTAGAGCATGTAATAAATTTTATGTGGGACAAACTGGTAAAAAAAAAAACGAACTGAGCTCAGAATAAAATATTAATCTGGAGAGATCAGGAATCCAGAGCACTGTTAATTTATTAGAGGGAGTTAAACCACTTGATTGAATAGAATCAATACCAAAAAAAGCAGGTCTGCGCAAATACACTGTAGGATGAATTTTTTTTTTTTTTCATTTGGGTTAGTGAACAGATATCAGCGTTCATTGGCTTACTGAGCTGATGCTTCGGTAAAGAAATGGTCTCTCCATTCCTCTCTCCTTCTCCCCCTCCCTCCTTAATTCACTCCCTCCCTCCTTAATTCACTCCCTCCCTCCTTATCTCCCCCCTTACGTGTCGTTCCTCCCTCCTTCTCTTCCCAGTTTTTGCCTCTGTCTGTTTTTCTCTCTGTCTGTCTCTGTCTCTCCCTTCCTCTCTCTCTCTCTCTTTCTCTTTGTCTCCTCTCCAGCTCTCTCTGCTTACCTTTGTCTATATTTGTAAGTTCCTTCCACACAGCCTCCCCCTCCCTTGCACGTTCCTCCACTAGTCCCTTCCTCCTCCCTCACTAATACCTTTCCCTCCTTCCCTCTTTTCCTTACCATTAGGCAAGTTGTGGTTAGGGATTTTTAATTTCAGAAAATGTGTTCTGAGTGTTTGAGGGCAGGTGCGCTTGAGCGCCAGTATGTGTGTTTGTGAGTGCGTGTTTATATGTATATGTGTGTTTGTTTTTCTGTTAGTTACCATTTTGTCCTAGGCACATGTCGATTAGACACTAGGCCTGTTGTGTGTGTACTCACCTATTTGTGGTTGCAGGGGTCGAGTCATAGCTGTGTACTCACCTAATTGTGGTTGCAGGGGTCGAGACTCAGCTCCTGGCCCCGCCTCTTCGCTGTCCGCTACTGGGTCTCTGCTCTCCCTGCTCCATGAGTTTTATCATACCTTGTCTTAAAACTATGTATGGTTCCTGCCTCCACTATATCTTTCTCTAGACTATTCCACTTCCTAACTACTCTATGGCTAAAGAAATGCTTCCTAACATCCCGTTGACTCATCTGAGTCTTCAGCTTCCAGTTGTGTCCCCTTGTTTCTGTGTTCCCTCTCTGGAACATCCTCTCACTGTCTACCTTGTCAATTCCCAGCAGTATTTTGTATGTCGTTATCATGTCTCCTCTGACCCTTTTTTCCTCCAGTGTTGTTAGTCCTATTTCCTTCAACCTTTCTTCATAGGACAGACCCCTGAGTTGTGGAACTAACCTTGTCGCAAACCTGTGCACTTTCTCTAGTTTCTTTACGTGCTTGACCAGGTGTGGGTTCCAGACTGGTGCTGCATATTCTAGTATGGGCCTGACGTACACGGTGTACAGTGTCTTGAACGATTCCTTGTTAAGGTAACGGAACGCTAATCTTAGGTTTGCCAGTCGCCCATATGCTGTCGCAGTTATCTGGTTGATGTGTGCCTCCGGAGACGTGCTTGGCGTTATACTAACCCCAAGGTCTTTCTCCTTTGCCGAGGTTTGTAGCCTTTGTCCGCCTAGCCTGTACTCTGTCAGCGGTCTTCTTTGCCCTTCTCCGATCTTCATGACTTTGCATTTGGTGGAATTAAATGATTAAATTCGAGAAGCCAGTTGCTAGACCAGATGTCAAGCTTGTCCAGGTCTGTTTGAAGTCCTGCTTGGTCCTCTTCCGATGTGATTCTCTTCATTAATTTCACATTCTCTGCGTGTGTGTGTGTGTGTGTGTGTGTCTGTGTGTGTTGAGGTGTGTGGAAGTAAGCATATTCATGTACTCACGTGGAGAGCCAGGCATCAGGTACATACATTGTGTATATACTTTTTATTTCCAATGTGATTCTCTCTGTCTGTCTGTCTCTCTCTCTCTCTCTCTCTCTCTCTCTCTCTCTCTCTCTCTCTCTCTCTCTCTCTCTCTCTCTCTTTCTCTCTCTCTCCTATATAGCCCGTGCAGCCTCGGTTCAGATAAATGTGTTCAGAACTTTGATAATTTAATTTGCATAACGAGAGAGTACAATTAACACAACAGAGGCAGAATGGTCCAGCAGCTAGGGTCAGTATGGTGTTCCAGCCTGGCTCTGTTGTGTGTTCCAGCTAGGATCTGTTGCGTGTTCCAGCCTGGCTCTATTTTGAGTTCCAGTCGTGCTCTGTTGTGTGTTCCAGCCTGGCTCTATTTTGAGTTCCAGTCGTGCTCTGTTGTGTGTTCCAGCCTGGCTCTGTTCTCTGGATTTACCACTGAAGATAGTCTGGCTACGGGAAGAGACAGTATGGTCACAGGTGAAGCTGCTGAGGAAATCTTCCTGTTTAAAACCTCGTCGGTCATTGGTACAGCGCTGGACCTGCCACATACCAGGGCCACGTTCAAACCCCAAGTCCAATTTTCTGCTTTTTCATTAGTAGTCGTTTATTACGACTTAACGAAAAGATGGGGTAGTAGGGGATGTATAATATTCAATGGCTTCAGGAAGAAATCCAAATATTTTTCCTCGAAGCCTTATGATATACCTTTGCTTAAATTTGCCATATATATATATATATATATATATATATATATATATATATATATATATATATATATATATATATATATATATATATATAGGATGGGGTCCACCTCTGGTGTAAATTGTGGGTCCAATAGCTTCGGAGAAGTGGATAAAAATGCTTCAAGGAAGAATATTTAGATTTCTTTCTGAAGCCATTTGAATATTCCACTTCCCCTACCACCCCATCTTTTGAATATGTATAAAATTTATTTCAAGACAAATGACAAGAATACAATAGGGAGTAAAACAACATAGATAACAACTCAGAGCTACATGTCAAATACTTCGTCCTGCTCCCCGGCAGTTGGCCGCATGCCCAGAATGCTGCAGGCATTTCCCCTCTGGATCGCAACACTGAGTCTCTGAAAGAGGAAGCTGGTCGCCCTGTGGTCCTTCGTTTATATGATGAGTTTTTCACCCAGCTCCTTGAAAAACTATAGAGCACACTTGCCCCATGCTCCATGGGTTTCCGAGCCTATTGGGATGAAGTTTTAGCAAGGGGGAAGGCCTTCATATTTGCGAGTCTTCTGTGACTCACTGTGGCTGGCAGCTCCACCTCCTTCGGCTACGGAGTATTGCAAGTAGGTGTCTGCCATTGTGGCAGCACAGGTGTAGTCCCAAGCAATCTGCTTACCATCCTTCCAGGGTAGCATAGTGGCTCCATCAGGACGCTTTTGACTTCCATCAGATCTCTGCACTTGGGGTTCCCGTTGAGCTGGGGAACGGGCTGTGGCGAGGCTTCTCTTTATGTCATTGACCTCCTCATGTCTAGCATACTTCCCTTCTGATGTGTGACACACTAGACCATGAAGTCCGAATTGATCGGCCGTCGCCCTGCCTCAAATACACCTATGTTCGGTGAGTATGGGGGCGGCTAGGCGAAGAGCCACACCAATCCGAATGGCCTCTGGGTCGAGTCGAGTCCCCAGAGAAGAATTGGGAACAGCTAGAAGGAAATCTCCTGAGTGTGGTGCCTTCACCGCTTGGAGATGAGTTTTGTCCTTTCCTGAAGCGTTGGTGAGCATTGTGTTGGCAATTTTTCCATGATCGGCTTGTCCCAGTGGAACTGTTTGTGCTCTTTGGGAGGAGCTGGTCTACTGGAGGAGTCTGCCAGGATGTCCCACCGCACTGCTGCTTCAATGAACCTGGGGTCTTGAGCTCCCACCACACCTCTCAAACGTTCAGGGACAATCTTCTTGACTAATCCACAGGAGGCCAAACACGATGACAGAAATGCAGGTAACGCTACCTGCCTTGCTTTGCACACCCCTATACCTCCCAGTCGCACTGGGAGGGTTGCCTGTTACCATTGCCGATCCTCTAGTGACAGATTCAGTGCCTTCTTAAAGGTTGATCTCATGTGTGCGTCAGACTCGTCAAGTGTTGGGTTGTCAAAAGAGGGTGCGCACCTCAAGAAGTAAGTGAGTCTTGGCATAGTAAGACACCTATATATATATATATATATATATATATATATATATATATATATATATATATATATATATATAAGGTGTCTTACTATGCCAAGACTCACTTACTTGGCATATATATATATATATATATATATATATATATATATATATATATATATATATATATATATATATATATATATATATATATATATATATTTATATATATATATATATATATATATATATATATATATATATATATATATATATATATATATATATATATATATATATATATATATATATATATATATATATATATTGTTGCATGCAAAGAGTATGTAACCTTTATTCGGAGCATGTTAAACACACCCACATAGGCTCCCCTCCAACCAGCAAACCATCGTTAAGGGTTTGGTGATGAGGGCCCCATCATCAAATCAACGACTCGGTTCAGCCAATTAACATGCGAGTTTAACAATGACAAATGTGACGTGGTTACCACTCGCGGTTTGTCATTGGAATTCCTGCATAGAGCTGGTTGTGGAAAGTTGTCTGTCTTTTGGCTGCTGCTTAGCCTAGACAACTGTGGCGTGCACTAAACACTACTCCTTTGTATATAGTGTACATATGTGTAAATAGCACTTTGTTATACTTGGTGAAGAAAAAGACAAAAGTCTTATATAATCACAATTACTTGGTGAAGGAAAAGATAAAAGTTTGGAATTAATCTAGCTGATTTTTGAAAGAAATACAATTTCAATACATCTTCTACTGTGTTTCTTTGCTCCAAGCTCCCTTTACACTCAGGTTAACAGGCCATTGAACCTGAGGTTGTAATATATATATATATATAACAATTGCAGGCAGACGATCTTAACAATGCAACACAAGCCACGGGGGTGGAAATCTTCAGTTCAAGTACTTTGACAAATCTCTGTGCGTCAGCAGGAGCTATGCAATGTTACAAGAGTGGCAACAGGAGAAATGAAGGGAAGTTTTCTCAGAGTAGGGTAGCGTGGTGACACCAGCCATAGCTTCTCTCAAATAAACTAATTTCACTATTTTTTCACAGTGGCTGTTCTGCATATTGTGGTATCACCTGTTTACTGTGATCTTATTGCGAACCTTGGAACAAGGTACGCAATGCTATACCACCGTACCACACTGGTCCAATACCTTGGCAATACAATTGATAATTATATTATAATTTCATGCTAACTTGTATTTGAGTTAATATATATATTCCAGTGTTTATATCTGCCACTTTAATTTAGCTCTTCAAATATATATATATATCTGAAATTCATTTCCTAATATACATAAGCAGTAAAGCACACCACAAAACTTAATGACAGTGTGTATATACCTAGAACTCAATTTCGTCTGTATAGGCAGGGCTTGAAACTCTAATTATGTACTATAATAGCACTGGCTTTCTATTTGCCAGTAATTGCTTGAGTTGGAGCCATAAAAGAGTTGCACCAGAGTTTCTGTGGAGGGAACTGTTGTGAACTATTTTAGTTTCACTTATCAACAGTGAAAATGATTCTCAATGGGCGGTGGGGACGGGGATAGTACCCATAGGTTGTAATTTCCGTACAGTTGAGTTGTTTACTGTCGTGTCATTACGATTTCCAGAGTCAATGAAATATTATTACGTGTGTAGGTGTCATGACTATTCGATAAGCATGATGGGAACATGCTGTAAGTCATCGTGTTATTACTAGTGTACTAGTATTTGCTGGGGTCGACTCACGATATATATATATATATATATATATATATATATATATATATATATATATATATATATATATGATGTAAATGAAATCTGTAAGTAATTCATTTAGCTTGTAAAAATACTTGTCCAACAAAGATGGACCCTTGATGAACAGGTTCATTCCCTGTACAGCGGTCTACGTACACATCCAATACAGTGTTATTGGCTGTGGCATATCACGTAATAAAACCTATAGCTGTGATTGGCTACTGTCATCAGAGAGTTAGTAGGAGAGAGATAGCAGCAGAGAGAAGGGGGTGAGGATTAACGTGAGCATTCAGCCACATCTCGCCTCTCTCTCTCTCTCTCTCTTTCTTATGTACATTGTGCGCTGGTCACCTGGCCTTAGCAGTAACCATGTTATTTAGATTTTCTAGGACAGCGTAGCGACCTGCGCACGTCACTGGGACATGAGATCGCGTTTGTTTTTCGTAGACTTCCAGGAAAGATTATCCAAACTTGTATACTAACAATTTCATATCCTGTGCGGCTCTGCTTCTGTGTTGTGCATTCGAATATGCAAGTCAATAAATATAACATAGTGCTGGTCGTAGAGGTACACCTCTATAAATAAACACCCAACACAGCAAATATATATATATATATATATGTCGTGCCGATTAGGTAAAACTTGCGATTTTGGCTTAAATAGCAACGCTCTTCTTGCCGAATAGGGTAAGCGAAAATGTGTGTACGTAATAATTTCCAAAAATCATTCTGAAGCTAACCAAAAAAATATATTTCATTGTGTTTGTTTATTATTAAATTATTGTAAACTTCTCTAAAATATATTTATTTGGATTAGGCTAAATTAAATTGCGCTTGTTATAATAAGGTTAGGTGCGTTTTCTTAGGTTCTTTTGGTACAAAATTATTAATTTTTACATTAACATAAATGAAAAAAATATATCTTTAAACGTATAAGAGAAAATTTTAGAAAGGACTTAGTTTTAAGTGAGTCCTTGCTAATTAACCAATTTTACATAAGAACATAAGAACATAAGAAAAAAGGAACACTGCAGCAGGCCTACTGACCCATGCGAGGCAGGTCCATCACTCACCGGCTTAGACCTGACCACCCGGAGCTAACCTTCTCCAGGTAAACTCCAGGTAGTCAGGTCACTTCCACTTAAGGAATTAGTACTGCATCTGACCTAGTAGCACAAGCTAGTCAGGTCCAACTCACACCCACTCACACCCACTCATGTATTTATCTAACTTATTTTTAAAACTACACAACGTCTTAGCTTCTATGACGGTACTCGGGAGTTTGTTCCACTCATCCTTAACTCTATTACCAAACCAGTGCTTTCCTATATCCTTCCTGAATCTGAACTTTTCCAACTTGAAACCATTGCTGCGAGTCCTGTCTTGGCTGGATATTTTCAGCACGCTATTTACATCCAGGAAAGATTATTCCTGTTTTCCATTTATACACCTCGATCATATCCCCCCTAATTCTACGCCTTTCCTCATAGGGAAGATTTCTGATACATGGGATCAATTTTGTCATCCTCCTCTGTACGTTTTCCAGTGCATTTATATCCATTCTGTAATACGGTGACCAGAACTGTGCAGCATAATCTAAATGAGGCCTAACCAAAGATATAGAGTTGAAGAATAACCTGAGGACTTCTATTATTTATACTTCTTGATATGAAGCCAAGGATTCTGTTAGCTTTATTGCGAACACTTATGCACTGTTGTCTTGGTTTCAGATTACTGCCAACCAGAACTCCTAAATTCTTCTCGCAATCACAAGTATTAAGATCTACATTATTCAGTTTATATGTGGCATGGTTATTGTCCTGCCCAACATTTAGAACTTTGCAATTGTCTACATTAAACTGCATCTGCCACTTCTCCGACCACTGCATCAGTCTATGCAAATCATCCTGGAGTGCTCTAATGTCCTCATTAGAATGAATTGGACGGCCTATTTTGGTGTCATCAGCAAATTTGCTTATGTTGCTATTTATTCCCTCATCTATGTCGTTTATGTAAATTGTAAACAACAGGGGGCCCAAAACTGACCACTGTGGGACATCGCTTTAGAGGTGCCCCCATTCTGATTTCTCTCCATTTATGCAAACTCTCTGCCGCTTATTTGTCAACCATGCCTCTACCCAGGAAAAAAATTCTCCTCCTATTCCGTGTGTCTTAAGTTTCATCAATAGCCTCTGATGTGGAACTTTATCGAAAGCCTTACTGAAGTCCATATACACAGTATCACATTCATTACCATGATCTACCTCCTCAAACACCTTAGTGAAAAAAGTTAGTAAATTCGTAAGACAGGAACGCCCCTTAGTAAAACAGTGTTGAGATTCATTAATCAATTTATGCCTTTCAAGATGGCTACGAATTGCCTTGGCAATTATTGATTCCATAAATTTACCAACTACGGAGGTAAGGCTTATTGGTCTATAGTTCGAAGATAAGGACCTGTCACCTGCCTTGTAAATAGGTATTACATTTGCCCTTTTCCACTTGTCTGGCACTATGCCAGTTTGTAGTGATATATTGAAAAGATTTGCCAAAGGTTTGCTAAGTTCCCCTTTACATTCTTTTAAAACTCTTGCAAACAGTTCATCAGGGCCTGGGGATTTGTTAGGTTTTATTTCTCTATTTGTCTGAGGACCATGTCACTAGTTACCTCAATCGAGCATAGTCTATTATCTTCCTGTTCAACATAATTTATTATTTCTGGAATTCCGCTAGTATCTTCCTGAGTAAAAACTGAGAGGAAGTAAGTATTGAAAATTTCACACATATCCTTATCACTGTCCGTGATCTGTCCTGAGTTACTCTTAAGTGGGCCTATCTTGTCCCTAATCTTACTTTTGTATACCTGAAAGAACCCTTTTGGGTTAGTCTTCGAATCCCTTGCGACCTTAGCCTCATAATCCCTTTTTGCTTTTCTTATTCCTTTTATTATTTCTCTCTTTAATTGAAAATATTGATTTCTTATCTGTTCATCCCCTCTTTTGATACGCCTATATATGCCTCTCTTTTCACTAATGAGATGTTTTAATCTATTCTTCATCCATTTAGGATCATTTTTGTTAGATCTAATATCCCTACTCGGAACAAAAGTTGTCTGGGCAGCTAGAACTACGCTCTGGAAAACGTCATATTGGCAACCAAAACCACACGTATTTGGCACGTGTGTGTGTGTGTGTGTGTTAGTGTGTGTGCGTGCGTGTGTGTGTGTGTGTGTGTATGTGTGTGCTGTGTGTGTGTGTGTGTGTGTGTGTGTGTGTGTGTGTGTGTGTGTGTGTGTGCGTGCTCACCTTACCTCATTCAGTCTGGCTTATGTCTCTTTTCTCTTTCTCTACTTCCTATAGACTCATTTCCCTTCCTTCTCTATCTCTTCCCACCTGCAACATCCTTGCTCATCCTCTTCTCATCTCATCCACAACACTTCGCATTAGCGCTATTTCTCTTCACCTGATCCATTATCGAAATCGTATGCTATTTTCTCCCATTATCGTATTTTACGACACCAATTTTCATTTCGCAAATTGCAAAACTTCGTCATTTTACCCTCAGTAAAGGGCTTTCGTACGTTATATTACACTCGTTCTTTCTTTTATGCATTCACTACATTATGAAAAAATAAGAAAGATCTGGTTTGTTAGGTGTAAAACTTTTCGACTGCAAGAGGGTCATTAGGCTACATTATACCTGTGCACACCTGTCAGGGTATAGATACATGTAGAAAATACGTACCTTTCGTGGTATATATATATATATATATATATATATATATATATATATATATATATATATATATATATATATATATATATATATATATATTATTATAAGGAGGTACCACCTCTAGAACTTGCTGGGGACCCTCATCCTCAGAGAAGACAATAAACGTACCTCAGGGAAAACTCGAGGTTCTCCCCGGAGCTGTTAGAATATATTCTTCCCCTACCCCTCCCTATATATATATTGAATGAGTGTTTTATTAATAGACAGAATACATTGACAGAAAACACAAACATGAACATGAATATATTGGTACAATATATCAAAGATTATGAATCTCTTCCAACTCCTCCGAAGCCGGACGCGAGCCCAGTACGCAGCATGCATTTTCCCTCTGGATGGCCACGCTGAGGCGCTGGAACATGAAAGTGGCTGCCCTTGGGTCCCTGGTGGTGTCGATGCGTCTGGAACCCAGTTCTTTAAGGAAACGTGTTGCATTTTTCCCCATGATCCCAAGGTCTCTGATCCCACTGGGACAAATTTATACTGTTGGCTTATGTCCCTGTACTTGCCGATCTTGTACTCCTCCCTGTGGTCAGCAGCTCCTCCCTGTCGCCCGACACTGTGATGGATGTAGGTGTCAGCCAGTGTCGACACACAGGTATAGTCCCATGCTAAGAGCTTGCCATTCTTCCAAGGATAGATGGTGATCCCGTCGGGGCGGTTTGCTGGGTTGTGGGCATTGTTGGCTGCTAGTGATCGGGGCTCTCTCTCGGCTGGGCATCCAACTGTAGCAAGGGTTCTCTTTATGATGTCGTTGACCTCTCCATGTACATACGATGGGAACTACAAACCTTTCGGTTAATATTCAGTGAAAGATATATCCCACTCCACTGTATTTGCACGGAGAGATATACACTTCTCTGTATATGTATATATAATATATATATAGGGTGGTTAATTGATTTTGGTTCATCATGTTCTTATTTATATAAGCAATAATAGAAATCCAATTTCATGAGCTAAACCATTACTCTCTCTCTCTTGCTCTTTTTCTCTCTCTCTCTCTCTCTCTCTCTCTCTCTGGCAGAGGCAGGGGGGGAAAACTGGACACCCGCTACAGATGACTTTTACTGCCGTCTGAGGAATCAGCATCGGAACATTTCTCTCCGCCTCCAAGTATATCCTAGTATATACGAGTGTATAAGAGTATACATATGTATAGATCCTCTCCAGCTTAGTACTGACTCCATGTTCGCCTCTCTGGACCTGGCCAATGTTGTTGAGTGGGGGAAGACATACGATATATATATATATATATATATATATATATATATATATATATATATATATATATATATATATATATATATATATATATATATATATATATATACATACATACATACATACATACATACATACATACATGCAGAGAATGAAAAAATTCATACCGACCAAATTTCAATATTTCATAAGGCCAGTTGAGACCTGATACTAGGCTTATACTGGCATTGAAACAATTTGTTTCTTTGATCTTATTTTTCTTCTGTACATCTGGTTACTGGATGACGACGCTGTGGTATGTTCCATTAAAGTCCCTAAAAGCCAACTTCCGAGTGATGAAGGCGCGTGTAGAAGCCATGGGACTTGTCCTTAATCCTTCTCAAATTGAAAAATCTCAGCCAAGTATTGATGCCGTGAGATCTACACTACTATTGTAAATTCTCAAGGACAAACACTTAAGTGTTGGTGTATGCTTTTCGCAAAGCTGCTCGTATCCTCGCTGAAAACAGATCGCAAGACATTCAGTACTTAACGATATCAAAGAATCTCTTCCAGAGTTTTTTTGCCAGTCATACCTGCGGTCCACACTATACAGGTCGGATTACAGGCTAAAACTGCCCAGATGGAGTCACAGTGTCTAGGATGGAATGCAGATGGTGTGATTAAATATACATATACAACATACATATAACAGAGACTTACCTCTCCCACAAAGGGTAGAAGAAGATAAGGTTTAATGGAGTCCTCGAAGCCTAGGAAACACTGGGGACCATGCACGTCACCTCAGCTTCTCGATATGGTTTAAAGACCCTCTGCTTCTTGCACTAGGGACCAACACCACCTCTGTCTCCACTATGGTCCTCAGCATCGAGGACCACCATTACCATCTGAACTAGGATCCTCAGAGTCATGGATCATTACCAACTGCACTATCTCCATAGTGGAGTTGGTAATGATTCATGACTCTGAGGATGGCGGACTACCACCACCCTAATTACTATGGTCCTCGAGGTCGAGGACCACCACCAACAACGCCACACTGCCGAGTTCAACTGGAGTGGCCATCGTATCCTCTCCTGTGCCTCATATTTATCGCATTTTATGCCTCCCGCGGGCAACACTGTTGATGAAAGATGAGAGAGAGGAAAAGGGAGATGAGGGCTGTGGAATTACAGATGGAAAGGGGGAGAGGAGATATATAGGTAGGGAAGAGAGAGAGAGAGAGAGAGAGAGAGAGAGAGAGAGAGAGAGAGAGAGAGAGAGAGAGAGAGAGAGAGAGGGGAAGAGGTTGTTGCGTTTGCTCTTCCTCTGCAAAGAGGTTTGCAACACGAGCGCCAAACTTCATACTCACAGCAATTATTCTTTACCTCACACTGCAGAGCTTTTCCAGAAAATCGCTTTCAATTTTTTTGTTTGCCAAGATAGAAATTATATTTTTTTCATGGCGTTTCATATCTGTATCACTTTTATTCCAGTGTAGGGTGTGGAAGCCATATGTGTCAGATACGGAATATATTATGTAGATACGTGTGAGTTGTTTTTAGTGTTTTGAAGATTGAGATAGACATTATAGTGATAAATTTGGAATTATTTGAAAAAAATATCCAGGTTTGATCCTAGATGATTTTTTTTATTATCAGTATCAAAAATGTTATTTTAATGCTTATCTCCTCTGGGCAAACTGAACAAAATGTAGCAATAAATGAAACACATAATCGACACGCTTTGAACCTTTGGACAAATATATGGGTGGGGCTGGGTGTTTTTTTGATAAGGACGTACCTCTATGAGTCAGTAGGCCTCCAGCAGTGCTCCTCCATTCGCATGTTCATACCTGGCAACTAACTGTTTTGGATCTTGTGCAACAGTAAGCAATCTGTAACTGCTGCATCAACATTTCTTGTACATTAACTTGTTATGTATCCTTAGCAAAATGCTAGAGAGCTTTTCCAAGTTTCTCTTTTCAATTTAGTCTTTCATAATCACTGAGAAATCACTCCGCCATTCACATCTTTACTCAAAACCTTCAATTGAAAGTAGGTTAAACAAATTTGCTGGTCTTGGGAGCACTTGCCAGCACGTCCGTTTCAATCGTGTGTGTACTCACCTAGTTGTGGTTGCAAGGGTCGATTCACAGCTCCTGGCCTCACCTCTTCACTGGCCGCTACTCGGTCACACTACCCGCTCCATGAGCTTTATCATACCTCTTCTTAAAGCTATGTATGGATCCTGCCTCCGCTACATCACTTCCCAGACTATTCCACTTCCTGACAACTCTGTGGCTGAAGAAATACTTCCTAACATCCCTGTTGTCCATCTAAGTCTTTAACTTCCAACTGTGATCCCTTGTTGCTGTGTCCCATCTCTGGAACATTCTGTCTCTGTCCACCTTGTCGATTCCTCTAGTATTTTATATGTCGTTACCATATCTCCCCTATCTCTCCTGTCTTCCAGTGTCGTCAGGTCGAGTTCCCTTAATCTCTCCTCGTAGGACATACCCCTTAGCTCCGGGACTGTCTTGTTGCAAACCTTTGAACTTTCTCTAGTTTCCTTACATGCTTGGCTAGGTGAGGGTTCCAAACTGGGGCTGCATACTCCAATATGGGCCTAACTTACACAATGTACAGAGTCCTGAATGACTCCTTATTAAGATGTCGGAATGCTGTTCTTAGGTTTGCCAGGCGTCCGTATGCTGCAGCAGTTATTTGATTGATGTGCACCTCATATGTGCCCGGTGTTATACTCACTCCAAGATCCTTTTCCTTGAGTGAGGTTTGTAGGCTCTGGCCTCTTACCCTGTACTCCGTCTGTGGTCTTCTTTGCCCTTCCCCAATATTCATGACTTTGCACTTGATGGGGTTGAACTCCAGGAGCCAGTTGCTGGACCAGGCCTGCAGCCTGACCAGACCCATCTGTAGTTCTGCCTGATCCTCGTCCGATTGAATTCTTCTCATCAACTTCACATCATCTGCAAACAGGGACACTTCGGAGTCTATTCCTTCCGTCATGTCGTTCACAAATACGTGTGAGTGTGAGTGTGTGTGTGTGTGTGTTGTGTGTTTGTGTGTGTGTGTGTGTGTGTGTGTGTTTGTGTGTGTGTAATCACCTAATTGTACTCACCTAACAGTGGTTGCAGGGTCGACCCCCAGCTCCTGGCCCCTCCTCTTCACTGGTCGTTACTAGGTCTACTCTCTCCTGCTCCATGAGTTTATCATACCTCTTCTTAAAGCTATGTATGGATGCTGCCTCCACTACATCACTCTCAAGACTATTTCACCTCCTGACAACTCTGTGACTGAAGAAATACTTCCTAACATCCCTGTGACTCATCTGAGTCTTTGTGTGTGTGTGTGTGTGTGTGTGTGTGTGTGTGTGTGTGTGTGTGTGTGTGTGTGCGCGTGCCAGTAAAATATCCTTTAGGAATCAATTCTAGTCAATAACAATAGCAACACCTCCTTACTTTGACATGAGGATATCCATGTTTCATTTCGATTCAGCTGAAATTCCGTGCAATATGGTGGAATGTTATTTTGTGTTTGGAGATCCCAGTGCAATTGCACGCATGGCTGTAGACATGAGAGTAGCTTTGATGTGCACGGTCAGTGGAGCGTACATGTCCACCCTTCTGTAATTGTAAAAAATATTATGTTATTTGGAGTCTTTGTGGTGAGTTTGTATAATATTTTTTGTTGAATGAATTCGACGCTTTGTTTAACGGGGAGATAGAGGGAATAAAAAGTGATGTCAGTTAAATACACTCGTAAACACTTTAAAGCAGCGACTACGAGAGAAAAAAATTAAAGAAATAAAGAAAATCATAAACTCTTTTCTATGATTATATATGAACTGCCGAAGTAGCTGACGGTGAAAGTGTGATAAGAGGTGCTTGGAGGGTCGCGATGTTTACATTCTTCTGGGAAGGACTAGCCAGCAGGCCGAGCCAACGATGGAAACTGATTCCCTGGAGTGTTATTTGGGCCAAAAATAGCGACAACACCACTGACACACAAACATGATTAAGGATGCAAAAGAATGAAACGTTAATGTTTGTGAGAACTGGAGAAATTGGGGGTAAGGCACACTGGCAACAATCATAATTAAGGTAAATGAAAATTACAATAAAATATATTTCTCAAAAAGTACAACTTTTATACTCGTCAAAGTGAGAAAAATAGAGCCATTGAATTATAACAATTAATGAAACAGTGGATAAAAAAAATGCTCTCTGTTTACAATCCATTTAATAAACTGAGAAGAAAACAGAAAATCCCAAAGAGTAAACAAATTAGTATACAGATCTCGTTGCATTTAAGCATAAAATAAAAATCATACGGCATAAAATAATTAATGTAATAATGTACAAAGTAATAAAGGCTTTTATATTGTACTTAAACTCAGGCGGGTAAAATTCAGTTAAAAGACTATACGGGTATAAAGCCTCTTAGATTACATTAAAGCTTACTGTTTGTTAAGGATTTAACAAAGAACACAATGTTTAGGCGATACTTGTGTAACTCACTCGCCACGAGTTCAATCCCCGCCCGTGGTATGGGTTGTTTGCAATCGTGCCATTACGATTTCGTGAGTTAGACTGGATCATTTCATCAGAAGATGTGTCACTCGTGGCAGTGTTGGCACTCCAAGGAACTGTTCAGGATCTGTACGAGTGTCAGAGAGAGAGAGAGAGAGAGAGAGAGAGAGAGAGAGAGAGAGAGAGAGAGAGAGAGAGAGAGAGAGAGAGAGAGAGAGAGAGAGAGAGAGAGAGAGAGAGAGAGAGAGAGAGAGAGAGAGAGAGAGAGGGTAAGTAGCTTCTAGAGAGTAAAAACAGAAATCAATGTGAAGACAGTGACAGGTAAAAGCAGTAAAAGAGCAGGAAACAAGGTACTGCACCCAACAATCCACAACAAACTTCCACTCACTGAGCCGCTGTGTGCCCATAAAACTGACGCAGAGTTAAATTACTCGCCTTTACGCACGCCAGCTCTCACTCCATCAGGCTGTTCTGGTTGGTCCACGGCACTGAGGACAGCACAGAGGCGGACCCAGGCGACAAACACCCACCTAAGCCAATACGAGAGCCGGAAATAAGGTGTTCCCTCTCACCTCGGCTGTCCAATATCAGAGTTGGATACAGATGGTGCTTCCGCTTTCTCGTATTTAGCGATTGACGGCTCTGGGAGCGTCCACACCTGGCAGTGGGAGGGAGAGGGCGGAGGGAAGGAATGAGTGGAGAAGAGGGAGATGGAAGAGGAAGAGGAGGAGAAGGGGATAGGGAGAGAAAAAGGGAGAAAGATTAAGGGGGGGAGGAAGAGGAGGGAGCAGACAATCAGGAAACAAGAGGGAAAAACGAGAGTAAAAGGAAGATGAAGATTAGGAGGGCGAGGAGAAAGAGGAGAAGAGGAAGAGACGAGAGATGCAACACAGGATAAACAGACCCTGAAGGACCTTGATTTGTATCTAAAAAAGCAACCAATACACACTGAGGTAATTTGATTACAGAAACGTTTCGCCCTCTTGCAGCATTATCTGCCCAACAAAGAGCCAAAAAAAATACCAGAGAAACACAGTGTGTATGTCAGGTGTTGTGTAGGCGGTGTGTACAAAATTGTTAATAACGTCAGCTGACGGCCGCGTCTAAATGGCCTATAATCAGTTTAGCCAAAACTCTGGAGATATTAAGTCATTCCGAGTCCCGCGTAACTGTATTGTGAAGACAAATGACTGCAGATTGTAAACGAGTTCATGTAAATTCTTTTATTTGATGATAAATTGTATATTCTCTTCCTTGATTATAAGTCGTAGAAGGAGAGGAACATAGATGTAGGAGAGACAACAAAAGACTTTCACACACGTATCAACGAGCACATTGTCAATCACGTTAATAATGTCTACGTTATTCACAGGGGCAGCCATAATCATTCGCCGCCCAGAAACCTGGGAAGGGAAAGGAAGAAAAGCAATTGACGTTCGGACCGTTGGAAAGGGATGATGGGTTGGTTGCCTTGATGCCAGGAAAGGGTTCTGGAACCAGAGAATTTGAAGTTACCTTCCTTACCTTGGGTTGAACCTGATGGCTTCTCAATCTCCAGGCGCTGTATAACCACGACGGGATCACCGCTTTCCAATGAATATAATAATAATCCCTTCTGTCTCATATGATCCTGCCCAGGCTTACTTCATAAGGTTCCGCTTTGTTGAGGCTTCTTTCATTACACAAGTCTCTGGGAGGGGTTCCTGTGTTTCATTTAGAGGAAGATTTTTTATTCCTACCATAATTATATCTGCAACTTATAAGGCTTTATTATCAGAACAAAATATATATATATATATATATATATATATATATATATATATATATATATATATATATATATATATATATATATATATATATATATATATATATATATATATATATATATATATATATATATATATTTAACAATATAGGAAGGTACCACCTCTAGAACTTTACTAGGGACCCTCATCCTCAGAGAAGACAATAAACGTACCTCAGGGAAAACTCGAGGTTCTCCCCGGAGCTGTTTGAATATTTTCTTCTCCTACCACCCCCTATATATATTATATGAATGCTTTATTAATAGACATAATACATTAACAGAAAACACAAACATGAACATAAATACAATGGTACAATATATCAAAGATTATGAATCTCCTCCAGCTCCTCCGAAGCCGGACGTGAGCCAAGTATGCAGCATGCGTTTCCCCTCTGGATGGCCACGCTGAGACGCTGGAACATGAACGTGTTATATATATGAACATGAACGTGATATATATATATATATATATATATATATATATATATATATATATATATATATATATATATATATATATGAATGAACGATGGCTCTAGGCCTTTCGTGTCACAATCAACACATTATTAGGAGCTTGCAATGTTGCAGAATTGAGTAGGAAGTCCAAGTAGATACGCTCAAGGAAACGACTCTAGTTAGAATGACATGACATCAAGCAGATCAGTGCCAGGTGCCAGAAAGATTAATTATTTAGTAATGATTTAGAGACCACAACATTAGTGAAATGGCAACTATCACAAACATGCCGTCAGACTTCATATCGTATCGTTATAAAAGACTTTAATATTCTGATCTCAAAAACATCTGGTATTTATCAGTAAGGAAATTCCATCACATACAAATAAAATGAGGAAGCAGCAAAAAGGGTTGGGGAAAAATCTCCTAATCCAGACGAAGACCCAATTCACCCTCAGGTAAATGCTGGTTTATCCATAAAGTTGAGTGGGAGCAGCAAATGATACTAAATTCGTCAGTGTATAAATTCATTTACGACAAACCAACAAGTTCTGGTGGGAGTCTGGCTTCAGGTTGTGTACAGTGCCTTCAATTATAGCGTTAACGAGTGTGAATAAGCCGCCACTATTATTATATAATGAACGTTTATCATGTCTTATAATTGCCGTTTCTACATTATTTCGTCCAAGCCACGAGTAGCAAGGAACCACATCTTTGGATTCAGACCAATTTGCAGAATTATTGGAGACCCTAATGAGGCTGAAAATCGCATTTGATTCCTGTGCAGTTTATATAGAATATCTTGACATCTAGAGGTTTGCCAGTCTGTTCCACGTAAGATAAGTTGCAGCCATTGCAACCGATCCCGTTGACGCCACCAACGCAGTGTTGAGGAGAATTCTTTACCAAAATGATTTTAACAATCCTTGAATTCTTAAAACCTAATTGTATGTTGAATCTTTTTTAGGGCATTCGCCAAGACAGATAAATTCTCATTATATGGGAAAACCAGCCCATTCTTGATCTGGGGTGTTATCCTGGGTTCAGCTCTATTATTATTTTTCCTAGCTGCCATCAACGCTGGTTATACAAACTAGTTAGGGCACCGCAGTTTTGTGACAATATCAAATATTTCCCTAATTTCTTCACTGAGAAACATACGTAGATAGATTTCGTCCTGGAATCGAGTGAACATGACTTATGTTTCCGACCAGGTAAACATCGTGTACTCTTCGGTATGAACTAAAAACGACCATATCCGACATTTTGCTAGGCTTATCCCAAAGCAACAAAATATATGGAGGCAGGAGAAACACAATTTTCACTGCTACATCTAATATGAATTGGCTTCTGATGGGGTATTATGAGCCTCAGTTACTTGCTATTCGTAATGGCCCAACCTTTGAATATTCATGCAAGATTTTTTTTTCAGTTCGCTCATTAATATTACACACTTGCCTCCTTTGCATTTTTTTTGTAAAGCGTTTTATGCGAAGCGTGATATCGTACCTATTAAGTGGCGTAGATGAATGGAATTTTTGCTTTAAGCCAAGGGCGGCGTTAGTTTTTCTTGTGTTTTGGTTAAGTTGCTGGAGAAAGGTACAAGGACAAGCAAACACACGAACGGACTGATCCACTGGCAGAGAAAAAACAAAGTTACACATGCATCCAAAATCCCTACACGTGACACAATCACACACTTGGATGAGAGGCATCCACCCACGTACAACTAAGAATCCAACCAGCTGAAGTTATTATGCAGCATCTGGGCGAGGGACACTGCTATGATAATGGCTTCTACAAAGGTTAACATGAATTAAACGTCTTGATGCGGAGAATTGCTATTATGTTTTATTGAAAGCAGCAGTAAGTGAAATAGACAATGACAAGAGAGAGAGAGAGAGAGAGAGAGAGAGAGAGAGAGAGAGAGAGAGAGAGAGAGAGAGAGATAGAGAGAGAGATAGAGAGAGATAGAGATACAGGAGAGATGTAGAATTAAATATGATTTAATTGTTGATTCACGACCTTTAAGTGGTCTACTAGTAGAGTGAAAGTATTTGGACGTGAGGTGCCTTGATGATGGTGAAGAGCTTTACGTTCCAAGGAAATGGACATATCCTTCCCTCTCTACCTTGGATCGAATCTGACTCAGCTCCATTCTTCCCTGGCTTTCTATAACCCCTATGAGTTTAGCTCTTATCTATTATAACAACAAAATAATAATAATAATAATAATAATAATAATAATAATAATAATAATAATAATAATAATAATAATAATAATAATAATAATAATAATAAATAATGATTTGCAAGTAAGACATTGACGATACTGACAAAAAATCTCATATATGTGAAGGCTTTACCAATACAATCAGAAACACTGATGAAACTATACACATACTATACAAATCCTTTCCTTGTGCACACAATTCCCATTACCGCAAATTTATGCTCAATCGTGACACAATTGATAGGATAGCAGAGTTTATATATACATATAGTATATATATATATATATATATATATATATATATATATATATATATATATATATATATATATATATATATATATATATATATATATATATATATATATATATATATATATATATATATATATATATATATATATATATATAGACATACTCTTACTCTATCATAGATAATGGAGTAACTTGGACGTTTCCTTATGCCTTTGTTTATAACTAATTACACTGAATAGCCAGAGTGCTTTAGTGTAAAAACCGAGAGAGGAGTTATGTTGCAGTTATACCCAGCGGAAGAGCAGGTGGTATTAAATTGTTATAACAACGCTCAGAAACACACACACACACACACACACACACACACACACACACACAACACACACACACGCACACAAATATTCAGGCAAACTCGCCGATGAAATTTGAATTGGAGACAATGAATAGAGAATAAAAAGAAAAAAGGAGTAAAATATATAAAAAAATGAAAACAGACGACGCAATTAATTGGTTGACCAAGGTTAAATCCAGTGGACTTGATATTTGGAACCAGAAACTAAAGTTAAGTCTCAGTCCATGTTCATGGAGTGATATACAATGTGAAATGCTCCCTTCTGTGTATATTCACTGATAAATACATACTTTTGTGTATATACACAGAGATACACACCTCTCAATGAATATTCACCGAGGAATATATGCAAAATACACAGTTTTTATTGTATATTCCCTCTCTATGCGCGAGATACATTTAATAAGACTGTATATATTCACAGAGAGGATACTGTTAATAGGACACATACAGCTTGGTTGTTTTATTACGAAACAGACAACCAGAAACCATGGGTTTAATGGAGACAAAATGTTGCAGTATATTCGTAAGGAATAATAACTAAAAAATAAACTACCTGAGACAGAGAAGAAAAAGAATTGCTAAAAGAACGGGTCGAGGGAGCGCAAAATTTATTAAAAAAAAAATGTAAAAATTCTACAAAATACTAAAAAAATATTGCAAGCTTCATATATAAAATAGAAAAATAAAATACTGTCGACGTCGTAGTGGTTGGAAATAAAAAAATATACAGTACTCACCTCTTTTTTGTCTCTAGTATTGTCTCTATGTGAGTTCGCTGGTGAGGGATTCGAATGGCAAACTGCCGGCGATGGTGAAGAAAAGTCGCACGTAATACAACGAACGATTTTTTTTTCCGCTACAACGTTTGGCTCTATGTAGAGCTTCTACAAGTCTTAATGTGATTACTTGACAAGGCCTGTTCTGCTCCTTCAGAATACGCTACAGTTTCTTTGCTACTACTATTACCATTGGCATTACTGTTACTACAACTACATTACTTCTGCTACTAGTACCAGCATTGCTACTACTATTAGTTTCACTATCACTACTACCACTATTGGTATTCCTATTACGACTAGTAGCAATTGTCGATTAAAGTGTTTATCTCCTAACGATGACTGGCTTGAGTTGGAATGTATAGTGAGTGTAGTTGTCTTGTTTCAGAAATATCAGTTGTCACTTAAGTTCCGCTTCGGTAGTAACGGCATGTAGCGTGTGTGTTATTTACTCTAGCCAAGCCAGGGAGACATTACTAGCACAATATCTGGCCCCTTTCCCCAGCTTTAATTAACCCAATAAGCCAGGCAGGACTTACGCATAAGTTTGGTGATCCCACATACATTACGCTTAGCTATTTCGACTTCAGAATTTGGGGGCATCTTAAACTTGACAGAGTTTAGGGCTTCTGACGGTCAATATTCGTCCGTCTATAAGTATGCGGCGACTGATTCTCTCAAACAAAGCGGTAAATCCGCGAAATCTTGAAGGACACGATTTTTTTTCCTATTTAACCGTGCATTGGAAAGAAAATAGGACATTACGCATGCTTCATTAGACACATCGTCAGTCAGGCAGCCTGACCGAGGGATAAGCAAGATTTTTCATTAAATACATTCTCATGTCACCTGACAAAGGGGTCGGGATTAGAGAGATTATAACACATTGCAGACTTTACCACTGTCTGTTCCTCTCACTTGAGCCTGGAAAATCTTCCTACTTTTTGTTTACGGCATTTTTACATATTGTAAAGGAATTACTAAGAAGCAACATATAGTAGTAAAAAAAGAAACCTTTCACTAATACTATGTTTAAGTAAGGTTGAGGTTTTCAGTTCTTGGTACAATATTAGCACATATATTAGGGTTTGGAACAAAATTAAAGTTTAAGGCTTGTTCTAATATTAATTCAGGTTTTGGTGACAGTCACAATTAAAATCAAGAGTGAACTGGACAGATATCTAAAGTCAGTACCTGATCAGCCGGGCTGTGGTTCGTACGCTGGATTACGTGTGGCCAGCAGTGACAGCCAGGTTGATCAGGCCCTGATCCACCGGGAGGCCTGGTCAAGGACTGGACCGCGGGGACGCTGACCCTCGGAACGACCTCCAGGTAGACTCCAAGTAGAGGGTTACTCCGAAAGCATCGTGTAATGTCATGACATTTTTTTGAGTGACTAGACCTTGTACTCGACCACAATCAACACCAACCAGTCACAAAAACTCATTCTTTACACTCACATCCTCACCATAACGTGAAACTCG
Source organism: Cherax destructor (assembly GCA_009830355.1). NCBI lineage: Eukaryota > Metazoa > Arthropoda > Malacostraca > Decapoda > Parastacidae > Cherax > Cherax destructor. Next base: position 42,599 of record WNWK01009613.1, on the reverse strand, counting down.
GAAAAAAATACGAGATATCTTACAGGATTTAAACTCGGGTCTACACTATTTCCTCAAATCTCTGCATTTGCATGCACAGTTCTATCAAACACATCTTTCAGGTCTCCTCGTGAGGAAATAAAGTAATCAAATTTTGCCTCTTCTCCTCCTCTTCCAGTCCTCCAATCACACATATATTATCAAAATACCCAGTCCAATTGCTCAAGTTTAATTAGAGGATATTATAGAGTCGTTTCAAAACTTACGTTTGACCCAGGGGTCGTTCCCTTTCCTATCCAACCGGGCCATTAAGCAATTTTTTTTTATTTTAATCAGTTATGAGAATGTGGGCTGGTGGCTTGTCATTTCGGCCCGCCGTTATGTGATTCTGCTTGATAAGGAATTTGCTTTTGCTTTCTGCTGCCTTAGGTAGCTATAAAAATGAAATTATTATTATTATTATTATTATTAGCAGCAGCAGCAGTTGCAGTAGTAGTGGTATAGTGGTAGTAATATTAGTATTAGTATTAGTAGTAGTAGTAGTAGCAGTAATAGTAGTAGTAGTAATAGTAGTAGTAAATAAATGGACAGTGTTGTAGATTACAATACACAAATAACCCTCACATAAGAGACTGAAACTTATGACGACGTTTCGGTCAAACTTGGACCAGTTTGTCAATTTGACTCAAGAAACTGGGAGGACTTATACATTGCGAAAACCTTGGAATGCCTAATCCGATCCTCTTCAAACCTTGATCACTCGCATAACTCGAGAGTGCAACTTCTGGTGTAATTATAATCATGTAACATAATCAGGGGGAGTGGTAAACCTGTAGGGGTCATACAGGGCAATGGTGATGCGAGACATATCAATTCCTTGTATCAAGAGACTATAAATAGCATCAACGCACCTCTAGTTCAAGGTGTATCGTACTTAGTGGAAAGTTCCAACTGGATCCGGGTTATATACCACATTTTCGGGCATATAAGACGCACGATCACATGAATAAAAAAAAATATATATATATATATATATATATATATATATATATATATATATATATATATATATATATATATATATATATATATATATATATATATATATATATAAAAGACGGTGTTTCTAAGGAGTTGTAACGTAACGTTAGTACTCAACTGCTCAAGCGTAGCCCAAAGCCAGCCCTTGACTCTGACCTTGATTTTCCAAGACTTTCTGTGGAAAAAAGCACGCCCTATATGCCGGAAATTAGGGTATCTGTGCCGAAATGCCATTTTTATTGAAGAAATTGAGATAACAGGTTCCATGCGATAATTTGCTGAAGCTTCATCTGACTTCACGTCTTGTGTTCTGAAATTTAACTACAACGCCGTACTCTGAACTATTAATTTGTCGTGCATTAAGGTAGAGGAGGCTGAGCTTATAGGATGCGGGGATACCTTTCTAAGATCATGAGTGAACGTAACTCATCTAATTATTAATAATAACACTACTACTATAATAATAATAATAATGATGATAATATTAATAATAATAATAATAATAATAATAATAATAATAATAATAATAATAATAATAATAATAATAATAATAATAATAATAATAATAATAATAATAATAATAATAATAATAATAATAATAATAATAATAATTATTATTATTATTATTATTATTATTATTATTATTATTATTATTATTATTATATTATTATTATTATTATTATTATTATTATTATTATTATTATTATCATTAAATTTACACAAAAACGTATGGGTCATTCAGCTCTTTGAAAGGCCAGGAAAAACGCCTTATTAGACGTCGCGAAATATCAGGTTTGGTACGATTTTGGAGAGGATTTCAGCGGCTCTGTCGGGGGAGATTCTCTCGCGGAACTGCAGTGGATTATGATATGAAAATTTATTTAAAGAAAAAGTTGGAAGATTTGCAAAGTTTTGATAATGAGGGAGGATCCAGACAATTTTATTTTTTATTTTTACTTTCTTCCGATATTGAAGACTTAGAGATGAGTTAATATCATAGCGATGATAATGAGTGATAATGATGCTAATGATGATAATGATGGGTAATGTTGATAATGAATGGCAATGATGATGAATGATGATGATGATAATGAATGATGATAACGAATGATTACTACTGCTAGCGTTACTACTATTATTACTACTTTTACTAGTATTAACACTACTACTCTTATAAGTATAATTATTTCTACTATTATCATTTCTACTACTATAACATCTACCAATACTACTTCTAGCAATACTTGATAACATAAATATTTATAAGAACAAAGTAATAAAATAATAATACTAATAATAATAATAATAATAATAATAATAATAATAATAATAATAATAATACGACTATTACTAATATTAATATTATCATTTTATTATTATTATTATTATTATTATTATTATTACCCTAGGGCCACTTTACATAAGCATATGTACTTTTTTCTACGTAATCTCACATGAACCGAGTGAACTAAATGTTACATTTGAGAGCAGGAAAACTTGCCCTCAGACAGCCCAGCATCCGGGTAAGAAAATATTGCCGTTTCTTGAGGTGAATAATAATCTTCGTGTGGCTGGTTATGCTGCCTGTATTGGTAGTCTTACTGAAGGTTGGGAATTCTTAGAGGTGGACAATGAGCACGGCAGTTGAAGGTCGATGGAGGGGAAGGGAGAGAGAGAGAGAGAGAGAGAGAGAGAGAGAGAGAGAGAGAGAGAGAGAGAGAGAGAGAGAGAGAGAGAGAGAGAGAGAGAGAGAGAGAGAGAGAGAGAGAGAGAGAGAGAGAGAGAGAAGAGAGAGAAGAGAGAGAGAGAGAGAGAGAGCACAAAGATAGTCCAACTCATCTTCAAATGAGCCAGTGTAGGTAAGTTCTTATGTAAATAAAGTTTAGCCTAACCTTGTAAAACACTGTGAAAAGAGAGTGAGAGAGAGAGAGAGAGAGAGAGAGAGAGAGAGAGAGAGAGAGAGAGAGAGAGAGAGAGAGAGAGAGAGAGAGAGAGAGAGAGAGAGAGAGAGAGAGAGAGAGAGAGAGAGAGAAACTATAACCTCAGATAAGCAAAATAACAATTATGGAAGAACAGCAGTAAAAATTCCAAAAGTATTTTCACTCCTCTTCCACGCACACAGACACACAGACACAGACACAACTCCTGGCCCCACGTCTTCGCTGGTCGCCACTAGGTTCACTCTCTCCCGGCTCCAAGAGCCTTATAGTACCTCTTCTTAAAGCTGTGTATGGATCCTTGTCTATACTATTTCACTCTCCTAATTTTCCCACTACCTGACAACTATAAAGCTGAAGAAATACTTCCTAACATCATTATGACTCATTTGACTTTTCAACTTCCATTTGTGTTCTCTTGTTCCTTTTTCCCATCTCTGAAACACTATGGCCCTATTCACCTGTGTGTGTGTGTGTGTGTGTGTGTGTGTGTGTGTGTGTGTGTGTGTGTGTGTGTGTGTGTGTGTGTGTGTGTGTGTGTGTGTTGTATACTACAAACATATGTACTTTCAGTATACAGTATATATGTAAGTGGGTTAATAGAAGTTGGTTATACCCACATAAATGTCTTTCATACACCATTACTAGGTCGGTATAGGATCGTACCTGCACTTGCAGTACCATCGGTTCGACCTAAAATATTCGTCACGCAGTTGCAAGTACCTCATGCAGGTAGACAGAAGAATGAGAAGGTGGACCGGTCACTGGGTGTGGTCCACAGCGGTCCACTTGCTCACAGTTTCCATATTACACTGTTATTCGCAGAGCGAAGGCTAAATTTGTAGAAGTCAAACGAATGGAGAATGGGATGTACTCAAGATTCACGAAATCGTGATAAGACGATTGCAAACAAACCACGGAACGGGTGGGTTTTGAACCCATGGCGAGTGGGTTGTAAAACTCTAGGCGAGTGCGTCAGCCACTGGGCCAGCTGGCTACAATAAGATTCATCCACATATAACTAGTTGGATGAGTCTTAGCGTAACCATCTGGCTCAGTGGCTTACACACTAACGTGGAGTTTACGACTCACTCGTCATGGGTTTAAATCTCCCCCGTTCCGTGGTTTGAGATGTAATAAAGCTTGACACAAGGAAAGATTGGGTGTCACCAATTCCTTAGATAAAAAAAAAAAACTTCTGTAAAGCAATCCTCCAACCCCTTTAGCAGGGAAAGACATTCACTTGAGTTTTCTTGTAATCAGCTCAAGACGTGAAGGCTCCAGCATCTGCTGGCTCTTGCCATTACTGTTATTGTTAGCTTGGGACGTCTCGCCCAGCGTCATATTAGGTAGCCTGAGTGCTTTCCTTGATTCCTCGAGAGGCGGACACACCTGCCTCTTTAGAGGTAATTACCGTCTTAGTGGGCAGTTGGGTTTGGGAGGGAGGGAGGGAGGGAGGGAGGAAGGGAGGGATTTAGGGAGGAGAAGGGTGAGTGAGAGTGAAAGCCAGAAATAAGGGCAAATTGTCAGTAAGAATCCAGAGAAAAAAAAGGTGAGACAAAACTGAGGAAGAGAGAGGAGAGAGAGAGAGAGAGAAAAAGAGAGAGAGAGAGAGAGAGAGAGAGAGAGAGAGAGAGAGAGAGAGAGAGAGAGAGAGAGAGAGAGAGAGAGAGAGAGAGAGAGATACACCAACACCGTGTCTACAATGTCACAAGCCCAGCAAGCGACAACAGAACCTCCATCTCGGTTCTTATCTTCGTAGCTTGTCTCCAAGCGCCTGTGAGCGGTACTGATGAGGGGGAGGTGGACGGAATGGGATGTTAGAAACACTACAAAAGGGGTTTTGGAGGCAGGTGGAAGGAGTGTTGGAGGTAGGGAAGGGCGGTAGAATGAAAAGGGGTTGAAGGAAAGTTGTTGGAGGCAAGAAGGTGAGTGTGCCCTAAGTGGAGGAACGATGGAGGTCAGGGGTATGGATGAGACTCCTTACTAGAAAAAGATCGTCTTGTCCCAGTAGTATTATTTCACTCATGATCCCTAGGGCGTTTAACGGCTCCTTGAGGAACGGGAGGTGACGACTGGTTCACCTCCTTGGATCAAGAGCTCCTCACCGCCATCAAGGTAGTCAGTCTGCAATCCTATTTTGTCTTGGGATTCTCTTATGACGATGCTAATTTCTGTTTTTATTTGCTCTACTTATTCCTCCCTCTAACTTTCCCACTCATTCACCCAATAACACACTCTCTCACAATCGCATTTACACACCCACTCATTTTACCTGCTATCATTAGCTTCATTAACAATCTAATTAATCCCTCCGTTGCGCCTTCTTAAGTGATTATCAAGACCATTTTGTGTCACAGAGACAAGGTCGACTCGCCGCTGGGCTAATTGAATTCTAAGTAGGTGGTGGGCGGGGTGGTGGGTGTAGGGAGAGAACTGCAGGTGGTGGATGGGGGTTGCAGGTGGGTGTAGGTGAGGGAGGAATGAAGTTTAATTACCTGTGAGTGTCGTAAATATGTCATGTCAGGTGTAACATCAAGCGTTTGTTGAGCTTGGTTGGTTAATGGCGCTTTTAAGTCTATCGTTTACACGAGGTGCATTAAGGCTTGCATGTAGCCTGTTCTCCGTCTATCAAGAATACTTTAATACTTAAAATGGGTAATACCAGCGTATAAAAACACATCAGTGTATTTATCGTCTTCGCTATGTTGAATGAAGGCGGAAGTTACGTTGATAATAATTGTATTGCTCTTTTATTTTTGTATTTTCGACAATCAGTTTGTCATCTTTATCATAAAAACAGGCGGATTACTCACCGTTATCAGATACAAACATGAGGACGGTGCCAGTCAAACACGTCTCAGAACAGCATTAAGCCATCCTAGTAGTGAATGCTTTTTGCTGCTATACGAAACTAAAGAGATCTCGTCAATGCATTTATTTTACCTCCATCTAAATAACAAAATGCATAAATTGTAAAAAAAAAATGGAACGAGACAGGGTTTTTGATTATTTTCCTGGAGAAGCACTATCCCCATAGGGGTACATTCAGTACTTGGGGCATGGGATGTAAACAAGCTTGATCTGAGCAATGTGATTGTCTCCTTTCTTGAATTGTGCTCCTGGACAGCATCAGGTAAGCGCCCCACCTACGAAAGAGCTTCTTCCTGTAGGGAAGAAGTTGAACAAGACACTCAGTGGAATGGACGACCCAAGAAGAAATATCAGAGGAACGTGATCAGGACGTATTAACGTAAGAAGAATGGACAGGGACCAGGTGGAAACTGAAGACCAGCTACAAAACGTAGTTAATTAGAATAATTCTAGGGTTTTGGAAAATGTTAGGAGGTCGACTGAGGTGGCTTAGTCAAATTCCATCATTCACAGTTTCAAGAAAATGTATGATATATCAAGTTTAGTAAGGAAGTCTCGTCGCTTGCAGAAGCTGCGAGAGGGAGCCAGAAGAAATAGTAACTGAAGACGAAGATGATCCAAAGGGATATTAGAAAGTACTTTTTTCAGTCTTTAAGGTTAGTTGAATCCGCTACAGGAAGAGGCAAACATAATCGGGCATCAAAGAAATCAGTGCCACAGAACGGTGAGAGAAGACAAGGCTTGGCAGCTAGAATACATCCCTACCAACTAGAACACACCGCTTCTCTCTTTTATAAATTACCATTCTAATCTAAACGAAAAATTGAATTGTTTACATTTCTAACTTCACTGCACATGTCAAATTAGCGCAACAAACAACGAGTGTGAGGCAATTAGAAGACAAGCTAAAAAAAATATATTTTCCTCTTTTATTTTATATATCTCTATGGTTATACCTCTCCATTTTCCGATTCGCTTTCTAATTAAAAAAAAAAATAGCAAATTTTAAATTATATTTTAGCTGCTCTTTTACGGACAGAAAATACTTTACCACCACCAAAAAAAAATCCATCCACCACACGCCCCTGAAGTCCAAGCTTCCTGATACAATCTTCCCAGGCTTCCAGACAGTTTCCCCAGCCACATTATGTTTTACCAATTTTATGAATATGTTGATCGTTTAATTACGGCGCTCCACTATTGTCATATTAGCAGGATGGAAGAGGAAAATCGTGGATACAAAAATACAAAGAGCTGAGATCGCCTCGCTGGTTGGCGGACACGTCTGTGACGTCACTCACAGCGAGGCCCGGGACAAAAACAATGGCCCCTCACTGATCAGGTACGGTTTATGAAAATCAATAAGCTTTATGATCCTATATTTCTCCGTGAACTAGCGAGATGAGATATAGAAGGTTGCATCCTGAAAGTTGTCCTTTTTTAAAGTTTCTTTCAGTTTGTTTAAATTCTCTTTTAGCTTTACATCAGTATTTACAGTCTTAGCTGTATCCTTATTCCAGTTTGTTTACCTTGACTATGTTGGTTCATAGTTAATTAGCATTTACTCTGCTTATGTTGTGATAAATGGTTTTGAAAACCGACAAGTTGAAGAATTGAGACACTTATGCAACATATGGGGAAACGTTTCGCCAAACAGTGGCTTCCTTCATCAGTCCAATACAAAACAGGAAGGAATAAGAAGAGGAGTTTGAGGTAATCAATCTCTCAGCCTGGAATCGATGTGTTCAGTCCATCACTCTTATAGGAAGTACAGCATAGGGCCAGAGAAGTGGCTTATATACTGCAGTCACGGACTGATTACATCAAACTCCTCTTCTCCTTATACCTTCCTGCTTTGTATTGGACTGATGAAGCCACTGTGTGGCGAAACTTTCTTCAGTAAAGATTCCCATATGTTGCATAAGTGTTTCAATTCTTCTGGTTATGTTATATGTATATCTAATGTATGTTGAAGCATGAAATGAGAACATAAACACTACTGTCTGTTTTGTACTCACAGCTCCCTTAACAAAGAACAGCATTTGCTAAATGTAAACAAACGAGATTGTGCTTCGTACAAAATCGCTTTCGAATGAAGGGGGCATTGAAGAAGGGTTGAAAAAGGCATTTATATTACACTGTAAATTTAAGAAAGCTTCGTGGTTATATGGACAAATTCGCACAGCCAGATTTTCTTCATTCGATTTGAGTTCCATGTAGAGAGTTTGTGTCCCAGGTATTAAATTATTGTCCCAAGTATTAAGTGGGTGTTGCATGGATTAACTTTGAGTTCCATGTGTTAAGTCTGTATCCTACGTATTAAGTTTTTGACCTATAAATCAAGTTTATGTCCCATGTATTAAGTTTGAATCTTGTATATTAAATTTGTTTTCTGCGTATTACGTTGGTGCAAATTTCATTAAGTTCGTATTGACTTTCTCGTTATTTCCAGCTCGTTTTCAATTTCTGATTCGCTTGCACAGTAATGCTGCATGTAATTCCCTGCTGCCTAATGAGAGTATCCGGCTTCCTTCGGTGACTCTCGATTTAGTGTGTCGTAAGTCTGTGACTGTTTTTTCAATCGACATCACTGAGTATTTTATACGTCGTGATAATGTCTCTCTCTTACACACTCACACACACACACAAAACAACATTAGAGGGTAGGAAAACAAGGTTAAATAAAATAACACCATACAAAAATACCAAGAGGAATTGATAGGATAGGCAGCGAAAGGTTGTTCAGAGGGGGAGGGGAGGGAAATAGGTACTGGTGGGAACAGCTGAAGTTGAAGACGCAGATGAGTCACTGGAAAGTCAGGAAGTATTTCTTCAGCTCCAGGGTGGTCAGGAAGGGAAAACACCACGGCGAAAAACTGAATGAGGCTCCATGCACGGTTGTAACAACAGGCACGACAGAGCAAACGAGTCTTGGAGGGAGTGGATCTGGCAAACGTCAAGTTGAGAGGCAGGGCCAGGAGCTGAGACTCGACCCCCTGCATCCACTTACACACACACACACACACAATGAGCTCGGCTCAGGTCGTGCCGAGCAGAATGCGGAAACGCTCAAGCAATATACATGGTAAATATTCAAGTTGGCATTGGCCTGACTTTCTAATCCCTTCAGACGACGTTTAAATATTTAAGTTGATCTCAATGGGAGGAGGGGGTATGGGGATGAAAGGAGAGACATGGGAGAGTGGAAGAAGGGAAATGAGTGTGGGTGGAAGTAGATGAATGTGAGATAGAGAGGGGAAGAAGGAGAGGACATTCTCTTGTAATCAAGTTGGCCATAATAGTCTTAATTCTTCATTGTTTTCTTCAACGGATGATGAATTAACTTGAATGCCTCGATATCAATTTATTCTGTTCTCTCTTTCCGTCTCTGTCTCTGTCCTCACATCTCTCTTCTAAACGGGACTGAACCTCCAGCTCTTGGGCCCCACGGTAGCTCATCGGTTTCCTACATTGATTTGCTTTACTGAGCCCACGCATATGTCTTGCTATTATTGAGACTCCCACTCCTTTCCCATTGCATGCATTGCTCCTGAAGAAGTGCTTGCAATTTGCAACACGAAAGGCCTAGAGCATTTTCATTCTTCCTCCCTGTTCCTCCCCGTGGTTGTTGTGCACACACATACACACACACACACATACACACACACACACATACAACAGGCCTAGTGTCAAATCGACATGTGCCTAGGACAAAATGGTAACTAACTAACACACACACACACACACACACACACACACACACACACGCCCCGATGGCATGGTGGCTAGCGCTCTTGCTTCACGCACGGAGGGCCTGGGTTCAGTTCCCGGCGGGGCCGAAACAACATTTCGAAGTGTTTCATTACACACACACACACACACACACACACACATACATACAACAGGCCTAGTGTCTAATCGACATGTGCCTAGGACAAAATGGTAACTAACACACATGACAGAAGGAATAGACTCCGAAGTGTCCCTGTTTGCAGATGATGTGAAGTTGATGAGAAGAATTCAATCGGACGAGGACCAGGCAGAACTACAAAGGGATCTGGACAGGCTGCAAGCCTGGTCCAGCAATTGGCTCCTGGAGTTCAACCCCACCAAGTGCAAAGTCATGAAGATTGGGGAAGGGCAAAGAAGACCGCAGACGGAGTACAGTCTAGGAGGCCTGAGACTACAAACCTCAATCAAGGAAAAAGATCTTGGGGTGAGTATAACACCAGGCACATCTCCTGAGGCGCACATCAACCAAATAACTGCTGCAGCATATGGGCGCCTAGCAAACATAGGAACAGCAGTCCGACATCTTAATAAGGAATCGTTCAGGACCCTATACACTGTGTATGTTAGGCCCATATTGGAGTATGCAGCAGCAGTTTGGAACCCACACCTAACCAAGCACGTAAAGAAGCTAGAGAAAGTGCAAAGATTTGCAACAAGACTAGTCCCGGAGCTAAGGGGTATGTCCTACTAGGAGAGGTTAAGAGAAATCGACCTGACGACATTGGAGGACAGGAGAGATAGGGGGACATGATAACGACATATAAAATACTGAGAAGGAATTGACAAGGTGGACAGAGACAGAATGTTCCAGAGATGGGACACAGCAACAAGTGGACACAGTTGGAAGTTGAAGACTCAGATGAATCACAGGGATGTTAGGAAGTATTTCTTCAGTCACAGAGTGGTCGGGAAGTGGAATAGTTTGGGAAGCGATGTAGTGGAGGCAAGTTCCATTCATAGCTTTAAGAAGAGGTATGATAAAGCACATGGCGCAGGGAGAGTGACCCAGTAGCGGCCAGTGAAGAGGCGGGGCCAGGAGCTATGAATCGACCCCTGCAACCACAACTAGGTGAGTACACACACACACACACATGAAGACTCAGATGAGTCAAAGGGACGTTAGGAAGCATTTCTTCATCCATAGAGTAGTCAGGAAGTGGAATAGTCTAGCGAAAGATGTAGTGGAGGCAGGAACCATACATAGCTTTAAGGTGAGGTATGATAAAGCTCATGGAGCAGGGAGAGAAATGGCCCAGTAGCGGACAGTGAAGAGGCGAGGCCAGGAGCTGAGTCTCGACCCCTGCAACCACAATTAGGTGAGTATACACACGTGTGTGTGTGTATATATAAATAAGGACAGTGATGGGCAAAAACGATTTTTAGATATCGGTAAATTACGCAGCGAACAACTCGATCTTCTCACGTAATAGGTAAAGCAATTTATTCTTTGATCCTGGTGGATAGCTCTCGATCCAAGGAAGTGCAGGTACCCTTCCGTTCCTCGTATCAAACCTGAATGCCTCTCATTCACTAAAAACTATATAGCCACTCGAGTTTAGCATTTTCCTGTGAATAATAATAAAAATAATAATAATAATAATAATAATAATAATAATAATAATAATAATAATAATAATAATAATAATAAAAGGTGGTTGTCTTTTTTATTGTTTTGCTTATTATAAACTTTACGCCGAGAAAATCAGTACCAATGGTATTAGTAAAATAACAACAACAATAATAAATGACAATTGCAAATTCTGACACGACTCAAAAACTGCCAGGAAGAAACAGCACTACGAGACAGCCAGCAGCAATCCTAACTCTATATTCCTCTTGTGTAAATCGCGTGTGATATATCTCTAGCCTATATCCACTCCTGCTGGCACCAGAGTAATACCAACAAAATATATACCAAGGGGAATCCAAAAATTCATATATAGTTCTGAAATACCGTGTGTGTGTGCAATGGAGCCCTATCCTCGTCGGGTATATTTTACTCGGCTCTATATGTTCCCCGTAATCTAAATTTCTTTATTATTTTATATTCTACCTTACTTTTTTTGTTAAAAAAAAAGAAGAAAAATTATATAGCCTTCTCTTTTTCATGATTCGTACTGTTTTCTGTTTCTCCCAATCTCTTATGTTATTCCAACTTTCTGTTTTCTGCTTCTCCCAATTTCGTACGTTATTCCAACTTTCTGTTTTCTGTTTCTCCCAATTTCGTACGTTATTCCAACTTTCTGTTTTATCTTTTCACTTTCTAAATCCTTCTAAATTCTCTCTCTTCTAGATTTGTTCCTCATGAGGTTAAAAAGTAATTCTTCATGAAAGCTAAATTGCGTTAGTAATTGTGTACTTGCCGTTGCTTGCCAACCCGCCGGCTCCAGTTCCTCGGATCAAGAGCCTTCCCCCGGCATCATTGCACCCCTCCCCCTCTATTTGTTTATTAGTCCCACCGTTAAAGGAGGTGCCTAGACACCCAGGGACGAGCTCTTGATCCAGGTGAATTGATGCTACCCTCTACTCCCTTAGATAATGCTTGATTGTCTCCCATTTTCCATGGCTGTATGACTTATACACGTTTAGCTCTTCCACATAATAATAATAATAATAATAATAATAATAATAATAATAATAATAATAATAATAATAATAATAATATATTATTAAGTAATAAAAGAAAGAGAAGACGTAGGAGAAAAATAATAAGCAAAAGTCAAGGTATATATTTTATGGTATCCATTGTTATTATCTAAGCCACACCATAAGATCTTCTGACATATGTTGGCCATACCTCATGACACCTTAAAACTCATTTTGGCCACACTACAAAGCACATTTAATCTCATGTTGGTCACGTAGCGAAGAACATGAAGATTTATCTTGGCCACACGATGAGACTCAACTGCGCTGTACCATATGGCAGAGTGAAAACCTTTTGATCGCATAACACAGCACATTAAGACTAATCTCGTTCGATATAAAATATTCGATCCCTCTTCTCCACCCCGACGCTGAGTTACCTTAACGCAGTGGTGTAGTTTGAGTGAGTGCTTGTGCCCGACGGCAGAGGCGTCTTCATTGGAAGGGGCGCCTCATTTCTCAAAAGGTGCTTGACTGACTAAGAATCCAGCATTTCTTTTGTCATGCTCGTGTCTTGGAGGTATTTCCCATTTCACCTAAAATTTCTGACACATAAGGTAGATCTTGAGTAGATTTATTCACTTTGTCATTATGATCTATGCAATATGAGAGTAAGTTAGTCACAACAGTAGCAAGTGATAATGACAGTGTAAATGTGATAATGATAGAAAGAAAATATGAATAACTAATGTTTAATGAGCACTTGTCAACGCTCAGTAATAACTGAAATGGAGAAAGAAACTCAGGAGATTAATTGACCTGTCTATTTTGACTCCCTTCTGGGATCCTCTTCATCTGCTGAAGAGGATCCCAGAAGGAGATCGAAATATACAGATCAGTTAATCTCCTGAGTCTCTGTCTCCATGTTGAGTTATTATTGAGCGAAGGGATTATGTTTAAGCACAGATTAACCAAACTGTTTTTGTGTATTATAAATAAAACAGAGAACAGCCAGCAAAATTTTCGAGACAAAAATCCCGTTTGTAATCTAAGACAAATTTCTGGTTTCTTATTCCACGAAAGCGTCCGGAACTTACCTTAAGAACTTTCTTCCTTTCTGTGTGTGAGTGAAGAAAAGTTGGATTTTGTCGAACTTGGTTGTTTCATTATTCACTTCACACACTGCCTAATGTAGCGTTACTCAAAGTTTTTTCCTAGTAACGAAGACAAAGTTAGACCCGTGTCAGCAGCTCTTTCAACTTGGCCAGGCAGATCGTAATTTTGTTTTTGTGTGTGTACGCGAAGGAGGTAAGAGAGAAGTACTGGAAGATATGTAAATATAGAATTTATTTCATGTATACAAGCACAGACACAAATATATATATATATATATATATATATATATATATATATATATATATATATTATATTATATATATATATATATATATATATATATATATATATATATATATATATATATATATATATATATATATATATATATATATATATATATATATATATATATATAGACCAACAAATACAACACACACACACATAAACACACACACACACACACACACACACACAAACACAAACACACTTGTGCCCCGATGGCATGGTGGCTAGCGCTCTTGCTTTACGCACGGAGGGCCCGGGTTCAATTCCCGGCGGGGTCGAAACATTTCGAAGTGTTTCGTTACACACACACCTACATACATACAACAGGCCTAGTGTCTAATCGACATGTGCCTAGGACAAAATGGTAACTAACACTATTAGTATAAGAAAAACTAAAAACAAAAAATATTTTTTATTTCGTTCTTAACAGGAAAAAATTATTATTAAAATTATTCTTATTCTTATTCTTATTATTAAAATTATTATATTCTTAGTGACGCGATAAACCCTTAGGGGTTACATAACTCCTGCAGAACGAGATGCAGTCGGGATTCACGAAAGGAAACGAGACATTGCTTCAGTTCCACGGATCAAGAACCCTTCACTTTTGTCGAGGCGCCTCAAAGGGCAAACGAGAGTCACAGTCACGTTTGGGATCATAAAGGAAAAAAGATAAGATACAGTAAATATATAAGATACATTAGATTTATAAGATACAATAAATTTAATATATATATATATATATATATATATATATATATATATATATATATATATATATATATATATATATATATATATATATATATATATATATATATATATATATATATACATTCATATATATTTTCAGAGTATGGTACCGCGGTGGCACCAGCCAATATATATATATATATATGTGTGTGTGTGATTGCGTGTACACAGATAAACCCTCTCAGTTTGTATATAGTGAGATACCCCTCTAGGTATATATACACAGGTACACCCCTATCTGCGTATATACACATAAATACACCCCTCTCGATGTATATACACTCGAAAATGGGTTGATAGGTTTGTTAGGTTTCAAGCCTGGGCCATTATTGCTGGTTATTCCCTGTCACCACCGGTTAAGAACACCTTGATTCCTAATGCAACAATTAAAGCAAACTTTAGAAGCATATTTTCTGAGATATAAACATTCTCTCTTCATATACGTGATCCCTTGTAGATGGGATTCAACTTATCTATTTGTATGTTTGGTGGACTACATGGACTCCGACCCCATGTAGACTCTCTTGCTTACAAGTATTTATCTGTCTGTGCCGCTAGACTTTAATTGGGTATTGGTAAATTATCTTATTGATAGCTACCACTTCCCCTTTCTTGTTCCTAAACCCGTCCTGTACGCTCGTAGTGACAGTTTCAACTTGCTATTTGCACGATGTTATCCTTTATTTCAAAGTCATACGAAGAGTAATGTTCAAAATTACGCCCCATTCCCTGGAGCTGTATTATGAAGGGTTTAATGCTTACTTCATGATTATAATAAGTTAGAGACTGTGTTTATCTCCAGTTTGGAGACTTGAATACTCGAGCATCAAAATGAAACTCGGTAATATTAGAAATGGAAAGAGCTAAACCTGTACGGCACACACGAAGAATGTGAGGCAGTCTTGTTAGAGCCAAGGAATTTTGGTTGTGGAAACTGGTCAAAATTTCTTGGAGCTTGAGACTCGATGGCATCTCTGTTGAGGGAATGAAACTCCCCAGTATAGTTCCCCTCATCCAACACCTTTAGGTTTTTTAGTTAATTTCATTTGAAATTATAATTGGGAAGCATAAACATACCGTGTGTTGGGAGGCGCAGTGTGACCACTTCACCAGTATCAAGGTACCAACCTTCTTGGATTCAACCTTCCAAGAATTGGTCAAGACTTGCCTAGCACGAGTGCCACCAGTGTTGATCTAGACTGAACGCCTTGCCGAGTCTCGTCAGGATCTACGCAAGTCTCTCTTGGCTTGTCAATCTACAGTCTTCTGCTTTTCTATCCTTGCACTTCGTAAATATAATTTTATAATCCAGACTTATTCACTTTTAAAATACATAACAGTTTTTAATCTACGTAAAAATAGATAGTTCTGCTCAACAGATAGCAAGGGATTTCGAAGTTTACACTGATTCTGTCTTCATGTTCTCCAGAGAATTTAAGCTACCCCACCCTCCTCCCTCACGGATCTTATATGATTACTTTCTCTTCCCCAGGCGCTGTGTAACTCCATATGGGCTTCACTCTTATCCCTAAAAAGAATATCCACCCTATCTCAAGTCCCTCGTACCTGCACATTTTCCCAACTCGTGCACCTGACCACTCTCAATCATTTTCTTACGTTACTCAGAGAACCTCACTGATCAATACCGTCTTGAGAATTTTCTCCTGTGGGATACGTAGCCATAAAGTTGGGTTATCTGAGGTGAATTGGGGCAAGGCAGGAAAGTAGTGCCGGAGGCCGGAGACCTGAGCAAGTTTTAATTGGTAATTTTTCCATCGTATTTTTCAGCTTTTCATTGTTTTCCATTGGTGAGTCTTACGATGATCCTTTCCAGATAAAAAAAAAGCACTACAAGGTAATCTCCAGGCAGGTTAATAAGCGTTAAGTACGCCTGGGAAATGTTTGTCGGATTTGTTATGAAAGTTCACGAAGAATACGTGTTGTCAAAACTACGTACCTTCCAAAACCACTAATATAAATGAAGCTTAGCGCTTGGGCTTGATGACAATAAAACCACTAATATAAGTGAAGCAAGGATGCATTGTATGCCCCATACGGATTTACTACTTCCTCATTTAACTCTTAATAGTTTTTCTTGCGATAAACATTAATGTTAAATTTATCGTTGATGACCGAGGGTTAAAAAGCCCCTTCTCCCCACTTATTTTTTTCCTACTCCAACAAACTCTAATATACAACACCAAATAAGTAATTTAACTGTCACTGACTAATAATGTCTGTCACAGCGCAAATAAAAACATTCACTGGAAGAACATTGAAACAGCAAAGTCTTCATTGCATTAGAAAACTAATTTTACAAATAGCTTCAGGCCAGAGCAATTATCATAATTAAGCTGTAACGTTCCATACCAACAAGCAATTGCGATTTCCAGAACTGAAATGGGAACTGAACTTTACTGATTGTTTACAGAAGCGTCAGTAAGCCCTGTCAGTAAGGACAAAACAATGAATCACAAAATTTTCCGCTGTTAGAAAAGTTAAAAAGAATATAGACATAAAAATGGAACAGCGCTAAACCCATAAGATTCGTACACTGTCTGGGGGTAATAGGAGACAATCATATTTGATCCATTGATGGGTAGCTGTAGTTCCTTAGAACAAAATCTCAATATATTTAAATATAAATACTATACCAATATGGGTCATACGATGCAACGGTGAATTGTAATGTTTGGCAAGAAGTGAGTGGAAGTGTGGGGAAGTGAGTGGAAGTGAGTGGAAGTGAGGGTTAGTAACGCCTGAATTAAGACTCGTGATGCAAGAGGTTATCAAAGAGGGAGCTCTATAACCCTGGTGGATTTAGCGCTTAGTTTTGATTATAATAATAATAATGATAATATCAAAGAGTGACTGGGTGTTAAAGGTGGGACTTTCGGCGAGGAGGGCAGTTAGCGCGTCAGGGCGTTGAAGATGTCAAGGGTGAACTGTGTGCTCTTTGATATATTGTGAACTGGTAGAGCTGTCTGGCACTCTTCTTAAAGAGGCGCCAGGCCTGTCTCCATGTGTGTGCGCGAGCCGTGTGTGTGTGTGTAATTCGTAATCGTGTGAACATAATTACTTACACCTGACAACGACAGAAAGATACACACTGAATCGTGAATCGAAAATAAAACAATGTTGTCCTCTTAACGCTGTTGCAGACAGTTTCGTAGTAACAGAGTACCGGAAAATAGTCGGATAAAAGGACCATTGAAAGTAGAACACTTCAACACATAAAAATGATCCCATGAAGCTTGCTAACATATTTTACGTTTCAGAGAACTCTGTTTACTTCATAAAACACACCTTCAGACTCCCTCTTTGTATTTGTATAAGTAACAGCTTTCTTACACCAACCATGATTACATTTTCTCTCTATCGCTCCTCACTACTCTTGCTCACTCTGCCTCTTGCATACTCCTAAGCCTCACTGATCTCTGATCTTCGCATATTTCATCTTTGGCACATCTCACCCTGCAGCTGTGTATGACCCTTGTGGGTTTAGTGCTTAGTGTTGATTGTAAACAAATAATAGGGTTCTTGATAAAAGACAGAAATTACTTTCTCCTGTCTCAGATCTAACTCTATTACCTCCCGACTGTGGGCTCTGCAATGGATTAGCCCTTCCGAAATAGGAGTAACTTTCGGACCAGCCTTTATTAATCTGAAGAAATTCACTTCTCTATTATAAATATATTACTGTGAAAATTGGCAAAAGTTAGAACAATTTACTTAGCCAAAAGTTTGTGAAGCAACGATCTAGGAGATGAAACTTTGGGTGGAGTTATTACTGCCGATTAACAATACAGTTTTCGAAAAATCATCTTTAAGAAGCGGCGGAGAATGAAGGGAAAATTATATTTTCGACAGAGGTAATTTTAGGCGATTTACTAGAGTTTCCTACATTACTTCCACACGAAGGTTGGAATGACACCTCAAAGGGATAATTTGGAAAGCAATAGAGCTTTTGCATGGGGTGAATGGTGGATGTCAGATAGACTATGAGCAAAATCCGTACGTATTCACTGTACACTTATCGTCGAAAACCTGCACTTAGATACCTTATGACGAAGTTTCGGACTGTTGGACCACTGTAAAGTTTTTGGGGTTTTTGGTAAATTTTTCCAACCACATATTTTTAATGTAAGCTTAACACCAACGAAGCGAAACTCACTTTAGTCTCGTTGAGATTTTTAGATTTTGCCACCGAAGTGGCTAGTTTATTGTACACCGCATATCCATCCTGTGGACGCTAGCGCAAGAGCATATGGATACACAGGCCGAGAAACTCTGCACTTTCTCCAGTTTCTTGACAGACTTTATCATGTTAATGTAGAGCAGTATTCCAGCGTAGAGAGAACAAGTGATTTGAAAAGGATCATCATTGGCTTGGCATCTCTTGTTTTGAACGTTCTAATTATCCATCCTATCATTTTCTTTGCAGGTGTGATCGTGGCACTGTTGTCTTTTCATAGAAGAGGTGGATAAATAGACAGCAGTGAACATGTAGAGATCACACAGCATCTGGTGGAATGGGAGGCAATCAGGTTCGATCCATGGAAGGAAAGCTCAGCCTCAATATCTTCCATCAAGAGCCCCTCACCAACAAGAGGAGTTTCCCTTAAGGGGTAAATATAAATCAATGTTCATGTCTAATACGTTAAACCCATAGGAGACGTAATTAAGTTTGATCAAAATAATTTCATTAAGGCACTTTTACCTTTCTCTCTCTCGAGATGGGAAGGAGTGGAAGGCAGCGTCAGATTCAGATGTTTTACCACTGGAGTAAAGGTAACGGGAAATGAAGTCTGAGCAGAAATGGCCGGAGATGAAGGAAATTGGTTGGGCAGAAAAAACAAAACGATCATAGTCAAGGAGCCCAAGTTATCGTGGGTGGCACCCTTCACGAGAGCTGTTGAAAAATGGCACTGTGGTTAAAGGAAAAGAAATCTGAGGAACACAAGATTTTCTAGTCCTGAGGCTATGAACAGTAAATGACAGATGACTTTGTGTGTTGACAAAGCCGTAGTGGTTGACAAATACTTCGCAGACATGCCTTCGGGTCGTGTGCTGGCCTACAGAAGTCCTTGAAGATAAGTGATGCGAAGCCTGTGGACAAACCAATAACAACCCCTCCTACATCTATTATACTTTTTTCAGTGTTTGGCGGAGACTATAGGATGCCTTGGTCAGTATTATATATTGTTTGAGGAATCCCAAGGGCTAATATACTGCCTGCTCTTTTTTCCAGACATTCGATTGCAGCAGACTTGTGCTATGTAGATGGCTGTATAAGAATGCCGGTGTATAATGTGGTGATGTGATTATATTGTGGGACTCTACAAAGCAGTTCACTCCAGTTAATTCATAAACAAATCTGGTACTGCTAAGGATACTGTAGTGAGCGTGTAACCTCGCTCGCCAATATAATTTTAGTCCAAATAACCACTAATTTTTTTTTTAGTATTAAGAGCAATAATGTCATTAGGCTGTGGCACTGACAGTTTCTCACTGGTGAAGTAATTGCTTAGGTGGTAAATGAAAATGTTTTTCACTTGCCTAGTAACGAAAAGCCTACCTTTCCTCTAACTGCGTAATTTAGTAAAACTGCGTACGTTAGATCTTTGTATGGTCAAACAGGTTAAAAAATTCACAAACAGTGCCAAACAGAAATTCTTTCTAAAACAGATGACGGCGACTTTCGTATAGTAAGCAGAAGGGAGGAGACAGCAAACAGGGTTGTAGAATATTTTAATGCTACCATTTTCTTTTACCACGAGACTACACATTAGTTGTGGTTTCGTGCATTCGTAATCTTAATCTATCAATCACACCTACGTATACCCTCGAGGGAGGATTCTTTATCCTGGTGAGGGGGTGTATATCCAAAGACTAATTTTCTTTCCCTTCCTTTGATCCATTCTCCAGGGGCTATGAGCCTGATTTCATGCTAGTCATGTGGTTAAGGCGTAACTAAAAAAATTACTTCATGAGACTGATTCTTAGCACGGATCAGTTTCAGACTCGGGGCGATATCTATTCCAGTTAATTTTAACTGGTACTTTCTAGGCACTTGTAGTACAGGTCGCTCAGCTATAAAAAAACTAGACTAAAACTAACAAGCAATTAACTCAGTATTTAAAATAAACAATTAAAAAAACTTTAAATGATCAATGTCAAAACTCCTATAAGTTCTCAGAGGTCCCTACAGGCACCCTGGTAAATACAAAACCATGAAGGGAGAACGGCCTAAGCAGTGGGCAAAATGTAATGTGTTCATGGTTCATGGCTACACTGGTGAGGGTGAAGTAGCACCTGCTAACAGGTGCCTCAGATTTTCAGTCTAGATGTTAGTGTCAAAATGACTCTTAGGAGGGCCAAATACCCACGTCCTGCCTGTGTAATTTGCTTCTAGCCTGCTGCTCTCGCCACTATTGCCAAGCCTGTAAAAATAATAAATCACCCTCAGGGAATAGGTTATTGGGCCCCAGGAAAGGGTATATTCAATAGAACACTAAACGCGCAAGTCAAACAATAGTATAATTTATTAGGGTAAGAGTGACGTGTATAATGAAAGTGTGAAATAAACTTTATAGTTGCTGCTATAGTTTAGTTTTTTTTTATTTAAAATACATGAATATACAGAATATAAAAATATATAATGTGTATGCATCTTTATTTTTATACATATGTAATGTCATCATATCCAATCTACGGTTTATTTATTCAGATGAGTTACATACAATTTTTTCCCATGAAATTGAGTACTGCAACACTTATCTTAAATTTTCCTACTTTGAATTATCTCCATCTTTAAAACACTTATACCTCTCGGCATTTAACAGTCATTATAATTATTTGCTGAACTGTGTATGCTTTCAAGATATAAATATATTACCCTTTTTTATTGATACATTGAACCTTCGTGTTATGTTTAATCAACACTCCTCTGCACATTTCAATGTACTGTGCTTTAATTATATATTACAACTATTAATTGGACCTATGCCCTAACCTAATACAATATTATATTCAAAAGTTCATAACTCTCTAATTACTTCACACTTATGTGTATTTACATGACACTCACCATGTACCCGTACACTCTACATATATGATGAACCATTGCTCCACCATGAAATAAATACAGTTAATGACACCTCTTAGCATCCATACCTACATTCACTCTTCCACTTCCACCCAGACTACATTAATAGCTGTACTATACCACTTTACTGTAATGCGGCTTTTCATGTACCTACAGCTTATATCTCCTTATCGATATTTTTTTTTAAATTTTATTTGGAAAGTCGTATATATACAAATATATTATACATAACAGTGCCATGGCACGGTCTGAAACAAAGCTCACAAAACAAAATAAGCAGTATTGAACAAAATTTAACAACATAGCAAAACCCCTTATCAGTTAACCTGGGGTAATAAATTTACAATAAACAATAAATGCATAGGTAAAGAGACTACATGCCATGTCTTATGTTAACCCCTACATGTCTTACAATGACATACTGAAATAAAAAAAACTACCCAACATATTAAATCGAAACAACAATCGTACTTTTGTTTAGAGTTTTAATATGAAATTCCATAAAGGGACATAATTATACCAACACAGTACACAAGACACAACCCTGCCAAGACAATTAACACAAAATCCATACATTAACATTACAACCAGTATAACAGAATATAAACAGTGAAACAATTTATAACATGAAACACACATTTTTTTTTTTTTTTTTTTTTGATTAAATAGTATATTTGAAACATAAACCCGACACACAAAGGTTTATCTCACATCACTTGTTTATATATTTAATCGGAGATCATACATAATAAATTGTATCAATTTATCCCACAAAACCTAATAGACCTTGATACACCAATCATGATATCCGAGTGCAAAACTGAACAGATATATATCATGACGAGAAATGATGCCATATATGAAACCAACGAATTTGCATCAACGACTAAGTCAACAAAACCCCTACAAAAACAACTACCAAACCAAAGAAAATGTCACATATTAAGAATCGGAACTCAAAGAAAACTTACTTTGACATAGCAACGAGAAAACCAGCGCACCACAAGAATACCTTGACCATAGTCTACGGTTTCATTAAATTCCAACCTAAGATTATCATGTACAGTACAGTATTGACAGAAAGAAACCTCCTCTTTCTCACCCCCCTTCCCCCCCCCCCCCCCCTCAGCCAAACCAAAGCCATTGCACCGAAAAAAAACTCTATACATTTAAAGGTAACCAAAAAGAAACAAAACCACACACATACAGCCCCGACTAAATCAACCATATGCCCCGAAAGTCGTCCGTCAGACCCTGACCCACACAGAGGGCCAAGTCACTCGTATGTTTACACCAAACATCACCCCTTAAAACCCCAACTAATCAAACCCTCCTCACCCTTTCCCTACACCAGCATACATACAAATGAAACACCCCTCCTATAAGCAACATTTGTCATCTGACCACCCAAAACGTATCAGTCGTCAAGCCCTCTTCCAACACACGTCTACCCCAATAGATCCACAATCCTCAACTCCCTGTACGATTGATTGAAATCAGTTTCCCATGCTCTCCCATACACTACACGATTTCTACATTTTGTCCTATAGACGCAAGCAGAAAGAGCTTTGACCCTTTCCCCTGCTCCCAAATCCCTAAGTCTCCATTAACCACATACAAAATCTACTATATAATACATGAGGACCCTTCGCATCCGAGCATTAAGTCCCCCAAGGTCCAGGAACATTGCCCTCAAAAACGATATGCCCCCACCCCTCCCGGCCCACTCCCGTATTGGCCCCAAAGATTCACAAAAATATATTCCATGGAATGTAGTATCCAATTCCCCACATCTCACACATGCACCATCTCTCACCAAACCCATGCTCACTAAAGAAGCCTTGGACGCCACGGCATCATGTAAAAACCTAAACATGAACTCCCGATCCCTAGACCTCAGCTTCAACCCCTTAATCCCTTCCATATCTCAGCCCAACCATACATAGGATATATCGACGCACATTCTAGCACCTGGTGAGATCCCCCCCAAAATACCTAGCCTACCAACCGAGATGTTTTGCGGGTGTATTACCACCATCAAACTCCTTAATATGTCCTTACAGTATACCAGAGACCTGTCATCCCACCATTCACTCATCTCCCGGAGTACTCCCTCCCCTCCTTCGTCTCCAGACCTGCCTAACCCACCCCTCCTCACCAGACAACGTTTGAGGTACAGGCTCAACAGTCTACGTTCTAACCAAATTAATCCCAAACCCCCCAAATTCACACTGTTGTGCACAACATTACCCCCTACCCAATGCCTTCCACCTGCCCACACATACTTAAAAACCATTCGTTCCAGAACCTCCACGTCAGCCTGTAATAAAGGGAATATGGCAGCTACATACCACAGCTTACTATAAACCATACTATTCACTATAATTACCCTCTGTCTCAAAGTAACTTCCTTTGCTCTCCAAACCTGCAGTAGGTCCATCGCCCCCTGTATCACCCTACGTGAATTCAATTCTCTTGCCAAACAACAATCCTTCATAAATTCCACCCCACATATCTTCACACTTGAAACGACGTGCCACACCTGACTTCTGCCCAACGTCCCTCCCACCCAAGTGCCTACCTCCAATAATTTTGTCTTACTATCGTTTATTCTCATCACAGTTGCTCCGCAAAACACACGAATAATATCCCCCACATTTACCAGCCCCTGCTCCGAACCCACAAGCACCAAAGTGTCGTCCACGTACGCTACGATGCCTGTGCGTTCTTTTGCCTCAACAACATTCATCCATACCCCTACCTCAATTAATCTGTAAAATGGGTCCTGTAAACATGCAAATAATATCTGCGAAAGGGGAAAACCCTGTCGCAGACCCCTACCCATTCGAACCAAATCCCCCAATCTTCCATTCACCTGTACTCTGACACATGCTCCCCCATACAACCTCTCAACCCACTTCACAATTTCTTCCCCAAAACCCTGCCTTCTCATTATGTCATACAGCACGTCCCTTTCCACACTATCATATGCACCCTTCCAATCTAGAGCCAAAACACCTCCTTTTCCATGCGCAACGTAATCTTTAATTCGCTCAAGATCATTTACCACACTCCTACCGGGTATTCCACCTTGCCTCTCTGCAATCACCTTCCCTAACACTTTCTTTATTCTATTACCTAGTATTTTAGCCAATATTTTATAGTCCGCATTCCGTAGAATTATAGGCCTATAATTACTCAGAGAATCCTCCCCTCCCCCTTTCCTGACTAAAACTACAACCCCAATACTACTTTCGCCTTCCCCCACCCCGGCAGACTTCATACAATTCATCAAGCACACTAGACAGTCCCTCACCGCATCCCAATTCGCCCTATAAAATTCATTTGCTATACCATCTATTCCTGGGGAACTCCCCTTACTCAACCCGTCCACTGCTACCCACACCTCCTCCTCGCTAATAACACCTCCCATAGCCTCTCTATCCCGCTCCTCCAACTTCTCTTGAATTCCCTCCAAAAGGAGATTCCTATACTCCAACCCCACATCCACACTACTCATATAACGTGCAAACCATTTATCCACAAATACTCCGACTGCCTCTGTACCCCGAATTACCATACCCTGCTCATAACTCTCCAACCTCTGCTCAACTTTCATACGTTCTATTGTCCTCACCTCACGTTTTCGCCTACAGTGACTCAACACCGGTTTTGACGGCCTATCACCCACTAACAGATCATCTATCCCAGCTTTCATGCGGCACGCCTCAAACCGCTCTATCTGTATGTCCCACAACTTGTCCTTTAATACACGGATTTCCCCCGTTTCATGACGACCGCCTTTTTCATAACAACCCTATAATTGTCCCTCCACATACTTCATCAAACCACATCTCCACCCTGCCTCCTCTCTACCCAACCGCTGATAAAACTCCCTAATTCGTGGCTTGCCCACATTCATCCACCACCCTAACAAGTTATCCTGCCTTTCACTCCTTGCCCATAACCTCCCCCACCATTCGCTAAACTGAATTGATTTATCCCCTCCCACTAGTAATCCTACATTCAATTTCCAATAACCCCTATACCACTTTGCAACGCCTTCCCAATTCAAATCGACTAAAACCCCTCTGTGATCTGAAAATCCAAAGTCTATGGTTTGAACCCTACCCACTACTACCCTATCAGTTACATAAATCCTATCAAGTCTCGCCGCATACCCTTTCCTCACGAAAGTATGATCCACAGGGCCCCCTACACCTACTACATCCTTTAATCCCACACTTCCTAGCAAATCCCTTAAAGCCACCAACTCGCACCCTGCCCCTCTAGGCTCTACGTCCCTTTTCCTGATAACACAGTTATAATCGCCCCCGACTACCACCACTCCAGGCAAGCCATGAAGGGCATATATTATGAAGTCTCGAATAAAACCCACCTTTACTGTTCGTGACTGCTCTGCTGGCATATATACACCTAAAAAACATACCCTGACCCCTCCCCACGAACCTTCCACTCGAACCCCCCCCCCACATTCCTCCCAAGACATTAGTCGAAAAGAGCTTGACTCCGAAATCACAACTGCCGCCCCTCCCTTGAGACTACCCGAAGACCCTGCAAAACCCCGATACCCTTTCACTCTCAAATCCCTTCCACACCTATAGTTATGCTCCTGGATGAAGGCCACCTGTACGCCAAAACGTCGCAAGGCGTACTCCACCCAGGAACGTTTAACATCCTCTTTCATACCATTAACATTTATTGTTAGACACTGGAATGCAAGTGCAAAGGTTTGCCCTTCGGCCGAGGGGGAGGCTGCGAACATGACTTGCCCTTACCCACTCCCTTACCCACATGTTTCCCTCCCTTGACGGGGTCTTGACCCAAAATGGCATCTAAATCTTTCCTGGCAATCTCCACCAAAGACCTTTTACCTGGTCTCTGTGCCGGCGTAAGAACTCGTCACTATCAGACTGTGTACCGGCTCTCTTACGGGTTCCCACCACGACTTCCATTCCCGTGGCCCTATCTGACTGATGCACCTCTGCTGACACTATTTCATGTGTCAAACACTGACCGGCCTGATGTGCCTCAACCGATGCCTCGACCACCGGCTCTACCACTTCAACTGCTTCCACCACAGCAACACTGCCTTCCCCAGGCAACACTGGAAGAGGGTCCTCCATAATGCCTCTTAACACCTCCTCCAGAGGTAAATCCTCACAAGACACAACATCTGTGTTATCCACAACACTCTCTCACTTGTAGCCTCAGGCTCCTGGGGCAAAGTGCAGAAATCCTCCCCTGCCCCATCAACTATTTCACTCCACAAACGCTTTCCTTGCACCTCCTGAGGTACTTTCACCAGGTCCTCCCTGGCTCCCTGACCAGCCGGCTCCCTGACCAGCCGGCTCCCTGACCAGCCGGCTCCCTGCGGGCCGCGTCCTGTCTAGGTATCACTCTTCTCATGCAGTCCGCAGCAACGTGGTTATAGGTGCCACATAGGCGGCAAGTCCTCTGTTGCCCCTGGTATGTCACATATAGTTGATTCCTGAAGTCAGACATCACCACATATGACGGTATCGGCTTACGTAACGTCATCTTCAGGGAATAAGTCCCTTCATAGAGACCCAACATGGGTCCCTCACTCCACTTCCCTGCATTCACCGTGTGGATCACTCCATACTCGCTGAAAAGACCACTAATATCTGTCGCATCCGCTTCAAAAGGGACATTCTTGACCTTGATCCAAGTATATGTCCTTGATACATCTTTCAATCGAACTTGCATCGTCGAGTTCACCGTATACACCCTGTCTTGGTGCTGATCAACAAGTCGTTCATAAACTGTAGCAGTTAGTAGTTTGACAAAAACTCGGTTGATCCCGTTTAGCGCTACGCCGTATAAATCCATAATATCTAAGCTGTACACATCATGCAGAATCGTAGGGAGCACTGTATCAGCCGTGGCTGGATGTATGATGCCGGTGACCATGTCAATACACACTGTGTTAGAACGACGTCGGCCAACAGTCTCCATGACAGTAGTTTAAGCAGTTAGCCAATTGCGAATGAGTCACCAGGCAGCAGACCAGTGTACAGCACGTCCACCCCCGACCGAAGCAAGGAGGCAACTCTTATCGATATTACATGTTTCCAGCTTAGTTATACAAACTCTACAATGCACTTACAACTTCTTTCCCCATCCACGCTACTTTCGCTCATGGTTACCTTGACATAGCATATAGTTTAGTTAGCATCAAACCTGCGATTTTCAGTGTGCCTGAAGTGAATTCAGCTCTGATAGACCAACTCGTAGCTTCTTGGAATTCCTCGAAGAGTGTGCGCCATGTGCCTTCCTACATTTTACCGACCAGAGTACGGTAGAATTGTAAAATGTAGTCTCCAACAGCTCTGGAAAGATGGTCAGAAGCCTAAATCGGATTTGATGGAAAACTTTTGTCTTGGGAAAGGCGAAAAAAAAGAGCCTGACAGATTTAGAAATTTCTCTACCAAACCCAAGTACGTCCAGTTTCCCAGGCGCTGTAAAGCCTATGGGTTATGACATTAATGGGGGAACGCTAAACTAGTGTCATAAACCGCCAGATGGATTAAGAGGCATTAAGGTTCGATCAAGGGACAAAAATACTTGAGCCTCATCGGCAGCAAGGAACGTCCCTGGAGGATTCTATGGGTTAAGGGCTTCCTTTGAATAAATATACTCTCTTAAAGCTCAATTTTACGTGTGACGAGCTATCTTAATGGAGAAGAACTGACCAGTAAGGACCAAGAACCCTTCACCGCCAGAGCCCTCTAAGGTATAATCAATATATCCTACCTGACTGTTGTACCTGAACGCGTTTTAAACACTTCTGTCCTGATGCGGATACCAGTCCATCAAGATTGGACTGATTACATCGACTCCATGTTGAGGGACTGATTACCTCAAACTACTCCTGATCTTCAACCATTCTTCTTTGTTGATAACTAAGATATGTGCAGCGGTTAACTATTCAGAAAAGTTTCGCCTACACAGTAGGGTGATGGACTGATTACATCTACTTCTGCTGCCTCCTCTATACTCGACTGAAGCCTACTATGTAGGCGAAATGTTTCGGAATAAAGTTACCCAAATGCTGCACGTGTCCAATTTATTATTGTCGCTTCACTGAAGCTTGCCTACTGCAAGGTTGCATGCTTACTCCTGCTGGATATTACTGGTCTTTTCTTTGATCTAATAGCATCTGGTCATCCTTAGGTATATCTGATACAGCTCTACACCCGTAGGGATTAATCAGCGCCTATGGGGAGGAGGATTTGGAAGCATTCAGACTTAATTCGGGAAGTGGAGCGCATATCCAAGCAACATCCCTTGAGATCCTTAGGTATAAAATATTTTGCTCTTGTGCAGGTCTGGATGGCAGACTTAAACACCCTTCAGCATGCTACCAACTACGACATCATTGTCTCGAGTCTTCTGATCAAACCAACTAACCCTTCAAGCGTTGAATCCCTAGGGTCTGTACTAGGGGTAAAAATTTTTTTTTACTAAATCTTGCCTTCGTCGTAACTGTCCCCTCAGTCATTTCACACGAGACTCGGGTAAGTAATTCCTCTAAACCTCGTACATCCCTGTTAATATCCAAATTACTGTATTTCCTAGCACCCAATTTTAAACAATTCACTACCAGGGATTTTTTTTAATATTTTATTTAAGAGGACAAAAACATATAATAACACAAATCCAATAACAAAATTCAAACATGAATACTTGCAAATTACAAGTGCTGACCATAACTCAACCCCATACTCTCAAATATGTGCAAGAACATTCCCTGAGGACTAATAACATAATGCACATACAAAATAATAGCTAAAATACCAAAAGAAGGCAATCAGTTAACAAAATATAAACATACTAACATGCACCTAATAAAATCCCTACCCATCTTCATGATAC
This sequence comes from Cherax destructor, assembly GCA_009830355.1. NCBI lineage: Eukaryota > Metazoa > Arthropoda > Malacostraca > Decapoda > Parastacidae > Cherax > Cherax destructor. The sequence goes on along the minus strand of WNWK01009613.1, from coordinate 13,205 downwards.
ATAAACATACCAGTATAAATATATATACAACCGCCTCAGGCTTATCTACAATATATTTATGAATGCAGGTGTATACATACTGAAAAAAAAAACAATAACCAAAACCTAAGACCCATTATATTACATACAATGCGGTGTACAGGACTACCCACCCGTGAAAAACCGTTCTCACAATGTATAAGAGAACACATAGCAAATTTTAAAATTCCAATGTGAATACTTGAATATTACAAGTGCTGACCTTAACACAACACGTAACACGTAAATACCAATATGACACATTTTCCACAATATACTATGATAATAGACACCACATGCTCTCAAATATGAAAGGACATTCCATGAGAACTAATGACATAATGCACATACAAAATAATATTCAAATTACCATTTAAGCCAAGCATCATACGAAGTAGAACATACGTACATGCACATAAAAAATCCCTACCCTTCTTCATGATACAAAAACATACATTTACCAGTATAATATATATACATCCGACTCCTGCAAAACAGACTCATCGACAATAATTTTATGTAAGTAGGAATATACATACTGAATTGAACTAAAAACCAAAACCTAATACCCATTATCAAACATACAATGCGAAGGGCATGATACCCTCCCGTGAAAAACCCTTCTCACAATCATAAAAGTAACCACCTACGAAATCATTAACATCCAAAAAAAAAAAAAAAACAATCTACGGTGTTACCATGCCATATTTCATTACAAATCATAATATAATATGAAAGGTGATATATGAATAAATTCCCACACTTCACCATACCTCCCCCCCCCTCATATCTGTATCCCCTCCCTATGTGAAAAAACCTCACCTACCAACCAGAAAATGTTACACCCTATCATCATATAAATTCTGAAACATAAGGAAAAATTATCTTTTGGACCATAACATAAGGCCCGATGTATCTGAAGTCCATCTTACTTGAATGACACATTTAATCATCACATGAGCATAACCACAAAGAGCAAGTAAAGGATTCACAATCCTTTTATCATCAAATATTAATAAGCAATCACATAATAAATTCTCCCCCACCAATACAATACATATAGCAATAACACTACTGAACACACTTCAATGATATAAAAACCCAAACCCTACAAACATATGCGAAAATAACCTGTGCCTTCAATGAGACAGACCATAATGTGCGATCCTCCAATCCACACATCCAAGCATATCCAGAACTGGATACTTCTTCCTCCAACAGCTCAATATACCCAGGCAAACCCTCGCAATACCTCTGACATCAAAAACCCCAGAAAATATAAAAAATATAGTATTTAATATCCCCGTCAAGTGTCTGCCTCAAAAACACTCCCTGCACACAACACAACCTAAACCTACCTCAGTCCCACGTCACCCCAAATCCACAATAAGGATATCGGTCAACCGTCCACCCTACACCCCCCCACTCACTCTACCCATACACCTATAACTGACTCACCTATCTTCCCACCCCCTAAAACATACACAAAACTTACCAAAAAAAAAAAAAAAAGCCCCACACCACACCCTACATCCCTACCGAAGCCATCTACCATATTTTTATATACTTCCGTGAAAGCCAATTCCCAACCACACCAATACACCTCCTTATTCCTACACTTTGTCCGATACATACTACCAGCCATCGCTCTAACCCTTTCCTCAATTCCCACATCCCTCAATCTCCACGACACACACACAAAATCCACCATGCAATACATTAAACCCCTCCTCTTCTGAATAGACAATCCTCCTAAGTCCAAACACAGTGCCCTCAACATCGATATACCTCCACTGCCCAATTTTCTGATCACACCCCCCCCATCCACTCCCTCACAAAAATATACAACATGCAGCACCGATTCCTGCATCCCACACCTCCCACAACTCCCATCCTTCACCAACCCCATTCTAAATAACAAAGCCTTTGATGCCACAACACCATGTAAGAATCTATACATGAGTTCTCTATCCCTCGATCGTATACGCAAGGTCTTGAACCCCTTCTAAATAGTGCCCCAGTCATACACAGGATATACCATCTCACACTCCAAAACCTTAACACCCCCCAACCCTCATCATAGCACTTACCGTTAAGTTATGCGGTTGCCTCATCACCATCAAATTCCTCAACAAATCCTTACATTGCATCACTGATTTACCCTCCCACCATTTACCCACCTCCTGCAGCACCTCATCCACTCCATGCACCCCATGTGAAACCAACCCACTACACCTCACCAGGCATCGCTTAACGAACATACACAACAACCTACGCTCAATCCATATAAGACCTAGACCACCCAACCCTACCCGGTTCCTAACGACATCTTTCCGCAGCCAATGCTTTCCATAAGCCCATATATATCTAAATACCTTTCTCTCCAACTCATCCACATCCACCTGCAACAAAGGGTAGATCACCGCTACATACCATACTCTGCTATATATCATGGTATTCACTGCTATCACTCTCTGTCGCAAGGTGAGATCCCCCGCCCTCCATCCATTTAACCGATTCAATGCCCCTTTCACCACCCGTTCCGAGTTCACTTTCCTAGCCATCATACAATCACACATATACATGATACCACAGATTTTTATATTATCCACTGTCATCCAACCATACCCTTGACCCATTCTCCCACCCACCCACGACACCACCTCTATCAATCTAGACTTAGCCCCATTTACACTCATCCATGTCGCCTCACAAAAAACCCGTAAAATCCTACCCACATTCGCCAAGCCCTTCTCATTACCCACTAACACTGTAGTGTCGTCAACATACCCCACGATTCCCGTCCTCCCCCCCTCATCAGCCACACTCTTCCGCACCCCTTCCTCTATCAATCTATAAAACAGATCTTGCATACACGCAAATAGTTGTCCCCTGTCGCAGACCCCTATCCATGTGAACCCCCCAACCTCCCATTCACCTGCACACGCCCCTCTATACACAAGTCTCAACCCAAGCAACCACCTCCTCACCAAACCCCTGTTGTCTCATAATGTCATACAACACCTCCCTCTCAACACTATCATACGCCCCTTTCCAATCCAATGCCAATATCCCACCCCCATCACTACTATCTATATAAGACCTTATGCGTTCATGCCCCCGAAGCATACTTCTGCCTGGTATTCCACACTGCTCCTCTGCAATCATACCACCTAACACACATTTTAACCTATTTCCCAATACCTTTGCAAAAATCTTGTAATCCACATTCATCAATACTAAAGGCCTATAATTACGCATCGTTTCACCCACCTTACCTTTCCTCACCAACACCACCACCCCCATACCCATTTCACGCGCCCCATAATACCTTCACACTTCATACGATTCATCAACTGGACCACACAACCTCGCATTATGTCACAATTCTCCTTATAAAAGTCATTCGCTATACCATCACTACCCGGAGCCTTTCCCTTACTCAAACCATCCACCGCCACCCATACCTCCTCCTCACTGATTATCCCCTCCATACACTCCCTGTCCTTCACCCCCAACCTCCCTATGATCCCCTCCTTAATTATGCCCCGCACACTGATCCCTGCATCCACACTCCTCATATACCTCTCAAACCATTTATCCGCATATACACTCATCGCCTCCGTGGTGCGGAGCTTCATACCCCTCACATACCTCTCCAAATCATCTTCCACTTCAGTACATTTCACCGTCATCGCCTCCCTACGTAACCTACAATTACCCAATACATACTTAGAAGGCCTATCACCCCACAAGACGTCATCCTTACCCTGCACGCATCAAATCGGTCATTCTGTATGTCCCTCAATCTGTCTTTCATGCCCATAATCTCCACCATCTCCTTGTGTCCTCCTCTCTCATAACTATGCAATAACTCCTCAATATATTTTTGTAAGCCATACCTCCAACCCGCCTCTTCCCTACCCAACCTCTGATAGTACTCCCTTATTCGCACCTTCGCCGACTGTCCTCCCCCATCAACAACCTAATGTTTAACTTCCAATATCCCCTGAACCACTTCGCCACCCCTGCCCAATCCACATCCGCTAAAACCCCACGGTGATCTGAAAATCCCACATCACAAGTCTGAGCCCTCCCCACCACTACCCTCCCTGTCACATAAATCCTGTCCAATCTAGCTGCATACCCCTTTCGAACAAAAGTATGCTCGACCAGGCTCCCTCCCCCAATCACATCCCGCAAATCTGCACTACTAATTAAATCCCTCAACGCCCCCAACTCACAACCCGCCCCCCTAGGTTCCACATCCTCTTTTCTAATCACGCAATTAAAATCCCCACCGACAATCGCTACACTTGGCTTACCCCCAAAAGAATTTATCATTCACAAAATTTATTTTCACCTTTCTAGAATGTTCCGCTGGCATATATAACCCCACAAAACATACCCTCACAACACCCCATTCCCCTTCCACCCTCACTATCCGAACTTCCCCACACTCCTCCCATCATTCGTCGCCCAGCTCTCGCCGCAGCAGGTTGTCTGGTGCTGGCCTCTGGTGGTGACAACAGAGACCTTGGATATTTTCACTACAAAATGGCGACGGCGTTCAGACGGAGGATAAACACTGTATGTGTTGAGTTGGTAAAAGGGGCTGTGTACCCTTCGACGGCAGCTGTTATCTTGCCCACCGTTCTACGAGACGTTTATGGATTAGATAATGAGGACATCTATGGGATTGCGCTCAATGGGAGTACAAGAATCTTCGTGAAACTGTCGTCCACCGGCGTTTATGAGAGGTTGGTGGAGAAATATGAGGAAGTATGCATGCCTATCAATGCTACCTTGGAAGTGAAACTCAAAGATGTTTCTAAGCACTATACATATGTCAAAATTCGTAATTTGCCGTTCGAAGCGGATGAGCAAGACATCCGGCATGTTTTCAAGGATTATGGAGTCATCCACTATGCAACGATGGGACGATGGACTGAAGGAATCTATGAGGGATTCCCGGAAGGTTCCTTTACCCTCAAGATGACCCTGAAGCGGGCCATACCGTCTTTTGTGGTCTTGGAAGAGTTTAGAACTCAAGTTTATGTGACCTACGCAGGTCAAAGACGGACATGCAGACTCTGTGGTTCCTATGGACATATTGCTGCAGAGTGTGACAGGAGGCAGGGACAGCAATATGGTACAAGGAATGTGGTGAATGTTACGGAAGTGGAGCCTACTGTACGGGTTGAGGAAGTGGTAGTGGCGCCCAAAGGCACATGGAGTGAGATTGTGAAAGGCCCGGAGGAGATATGTCGTACTTTGCCAACTGTGTCGCAGGACACAGCGGTGCTGGAGACAGCAGTACAGAGGAGTGCTGTAGATTTGGAAGATGCTGCATTACCGGAGGAATTGCGGGGATTTTGGATACTCCCAGGATGGGGAGTTTTGGAAGCCAGTGAGGCTGCAGTAAAGTTAATGGGTGCTGAGGGGGGTGTTGGGTGATGGGGCTGAGTCCAGCTGTTTGGATATACAGGAGGTGCAGGTAACAGTGCACAGGAGGATAGTGGGTCAAACATGGATATTAGTTCTGAATCACGGAAGCGATCCATGGTAGTGTCAGATGATGAAGTCCTGACGCCTGGCCAAAAGTCAGGCAAGAAGATATGGGTGGAGGCACCACAAACGGGACAAGGGGGAGCGCAGAGGGCAGAAAAGGTAAAGGGTGTGCAGGACAACAGTAAGGTTACTGAAGCCCAGAAAAGCACGAAGCAGAAAGTATGTAAGTCAAAAGGAAAGCCACCTCTATCTTATTCAAGTGTATCTCGTTTAACGTGAATGGTCTGAAGGCCGAGGTTAAGAGGAAATGGGTTGAGGTGACTTTGCGACGGTATGCGGTGGACATAGGCTTCTTACAGGAGCACAATTTCAGGTATGGTAGAGATTTGTTGTTGCAAGGGTATAAAGTGTATGCGGGTAGCTCGGGAAGCTTCAAGGGAGTTGTTGCGGTAGTAGTGAGGGAGTCCAGTCCCTTTCAGTTGTTGACTTGGGAGGAGGGAGGGGAGGGGAGGATAGTCAGAGTTCATGGGGTATGGGGGTGAGAGTTACTTTCATGGGAGTATATATGCCAGCTGTAAGAAATAAACAGATTAAGGAGGATTTTGTGAGGGATCATTTAGTTTATTTCATGGGAGGTTTAGCTGAGGTTACGATAATTGGGGGCGACTGGAACTGTGTAATTAGGAAGAAGGATGTCGAACCCCGTGAAGCTGGGTGTGTCTTAAGTATTTTGAGGGATGTGTTGGGGAGTGCAGGGATGGTTGATGTGGTGGGGGGTGGGTGGGGTGTGGATCATACCTTTGTCCGACGGGGATACGCTGCACGCTTGGACAGAGTTTATGTGTCACGGGTGGTAACGGTGGGGGAGATTGGGTATGTAGACGTGGGCTTTTCAGATCATAGGGGTGTATTGGTGGAGGTAGGATGGGAGGGAATGGTGAAATGGTACCCCGGTTATTGGAAACTCAATGTGAAGCTTTTGAGGGGTGAGGAGGGAAGGGACGCTTTTGAAGAATGGTGGGAGAAAGTATGGGACAAAGGGAAGCTGGAGAAAGATGTACTAAAATGGTGGGAGCAATGTGCGAAACCGGGCATTAGAGACTTTTATAAGGTAAGGGGAAGAGAGGAAAAGCAATGGAAATATGGTTTACAGAAGTATTTGGAGGGGCTGCTTGAGCTTTGTTATGAGAGAGGAAGGAGCACACAGGTGGAAGAGGTGGGAGTTATAAAGGGGCAGTTGAGAGATACAAAACGAGCGGTTCAATGCGATACGTTTGCGTGGGGGTTTGGATGATGTCTTGTGGGGCGACAAGCCTTCGACAACTGTTTTGCGGTCATTTCGGCAGAGGAGGACAGGTATGACGGTGATGGGGCTGGAGGTAGATGAGGATGTGGAAGGATACGTCCGGGGACAGAAGATGAAATCGACTGAGGCTATGAGTCTATTTTTGGCTCAGAGGTTTAAGCAATACTTGCAAAAGGGTGTGGGTGGAGGAGGGGAGAAGGGAGTCATTGTAGATAGTATACGACAGGTGTTGGGAGACGAAGATAGGACCGACATGGAAGGGGGTATAAGTGAAGAAGAGGTGTGGCTGGCTGTGAAAAGCATGAGTTTGAGGAAAGCGCCGGGTCTGGATGGGATACCGAACGACTTTTATATGGAGCATTGGGGTGTAATAAGAGAGTGTCTGGTACGATTAATGAATTGTATGAAAGAGACTGGGAGGGAGGCAGGGAAATCAATTAGTGATTATAGGGGTTTGTCCATGATGTGTGCTGACTATAAAATTTTTGCTAAGGTGCTAGGGAATAGGATGAAGAGGGTTTTAGAGAGGGTGATTGAGGCTGGGCAATATGGTATACCTGGACGGAGTATGAATCAGGGGCATGCAAGGATACGGGACTTCATTGAAAACAGTATGGGGGGTGGTGTGCTGGCTTTAGATTGGAAGGCTGCGTATGATAGTGTTGACAGAGAAATGTTGTGGATGATAATGAGAAAGCAAGGTTTTGGTGATGAGATAGTTGAATGGGCTAAGTTGTTGTATAAGGATGCGAGTGTGAGGGTACAAGTAAATGGTTTGGTGGGTAGGGAAGTGCGAATGGAGAAGGGTTTGCGGCAGGGGTGCCCCTTGTCGCAGATCCTTTTTGCGTGCTTGCAGAACCCGCTGTACAGCCTGATTGAGGTGGGAGTAGGGAGGGAAAAGAGGTTCTGGAGCATGGGTCTGGCATTGTGGGATATGTGGATGACACAACTGTGTTGGTCGGGGTGAGGAGGGTCTAAGAAACGTAGGCCGGATTCTTGAGATTTTTGGCAGGGCGACGGGTTTAGCCATTAATACTACTAAGTCTAAGCTGTTGGAGGTGGGTTCATGGGTGGGGGGTGGCATGGGGAAGAGTTTTGGATGGACTGTCGTAGGGAGGGTAAAGATCTGTGGTGTTATTTTTATGGAAGATGTCTGTGAGGCTCGGAGAGTGAATGCTGAGGAGGTTGTTGGGGAGCTTTAAGGAGGATGGGAGGGTGGAGAACGGGGGAGTTAACATTACAGCAAAGGGTGGTAGTGGTTAATACATTAGTGTATAGTAAGTTATGGTATGTGGCGGTGGTTTTTCCTGTGTTGAGTGGGGATGTGCTAGAATTGGAAAGAAAGGTTTTGAGATTTGTGTGGGGTTTTGGAAAGCATTGGTTAAATAAGGAGGTTGTTATGACAAGGCGGGGTTTGGGGGGTCTGGGGCTCATAAACATTAGGAGTCATCTTATGGGCATGTATGTAAAGTATTGCTATCTACGGAAAGGGGGGGACCGGGGAAGAAGGGTGGAAAGGGTTATGAATGAATTGACACGGTGGTGGAGGGGGAAGGACTTGTTGAAGTGTGGTGATATGTTGAGAAGTATTTTGGCAGTGAGGGACCCTCGGAGTGTTACAGCAAGGGCAATGGGGAGGGTTGGGGAGGGTGCTGATGTGGTGGTAGGGGAGGCAGTGTTCCCAATATATAACTGGAGGGGAGAATGGGGTGGGTTGCGAGGTTTGCGGCTGAAGACGAGGGTGAGAGAGGTGGTATATAGGTTTTTGCATGGGGTAGTTGCATCAAGGGCAGTGCTATATAAAATGGGGTTGGCAGTGACGCCATTTTGTGATAGGTGTGGTGAGGAGGATACTGCATACCATGCTGTATATTTTTGAAAGCTTAGGAGACTTAGGGAATGGTTGGGAGGGGTGATCTGTCTGATGGGGGGAGGAGGAATAAATGCTTTGAGGGTGCTGAGTTTAGATATTGGTGGGGTGCATGAGGATGTAAGGAGGGCACTCATGTATGTGGCAGTTGATTACGTGTATGTTTCATGGATTTTGCGGGGGGAACAGGGAGGAGTCCGAGTAAAGGCTATGGCGGCTTCGATGTATAGAACAAAATGCAGGAATAGGTTGTTGTATGGTGCAGGGTGGGATAGGTTTTTTCCTGACAGTTACAGAAGTATGACAGTGGGCAGACTTTTAGAAGTGGGAGGAGTGGGAGGGAGAGGAGGGTGAAGCTGAAAGTGACTGGACTCTCGAAGGGGGGGGGGGATTTTTTTGGTGTGTGCGGGCGTATGTGCTTTCTTATATTGAAAGAGAATGGACGGATATGTGTGTGTGGGGGGAATGATTGTGACGGAGAACTTACTTGGATGCCCTGGTTTTTGGGGCGCCGAGGATGGACCTTTAGAATTTTGTAAGTATATGGTTTGAAAGTGTGTGTGTTACTGATCAAGGACTTCTGACGGGGGGGGGAGGGGGAGGGATTAATGGGATTTTTTGGGGGGAAATATAGAGGTGGCTTTCCTTGTTTTGTGTAATAACTGTATAAGGTAAACATGTCATGTTGGTCAAGACAGTGGCCGGTTGGGTCATGTTATTATGTATGACAATGTATATAGGATGATGTTATATTTTTTTTTGCTTTAGTCACGTGATAAAAGTGACTTAGTGGTTCCCTTATGACATGTAATGTACGGTGTCGAGTTTAGACATGTACTTTGTTGTAGACATGGAGAGACATAATAACCTGTTATGTCTTAAGTTTCTAAGGTTGTTTGAATATTCAAAGTTAAGGGGGGATACAGGAGGGGTAACAGTAGGGCCTGAAATTTAATTTGAGGTATCTATTTAGAAATACAGGATAAATAATCTGCACTTTATAGTAATGTATACTGTTTTGTCTCTGGTTTGGTATGGAGAAATGGAGTAATCCTGGCACGTTTGGTGTCCTATGTGTTATTTTTGTTACTACACATGTTTGGTATGTGTAGGTATGGAAAATATAAAAGCTGTACAATATGTAGGGTGCTTTGGGTGGGTTGTGGGTGGGGATTATGAGGGTACATCTAGGAAGTTACCCTGGAGGAGGTTTAGATTTTCATGTACTGTTTTGTATTAATGAGTGTTGTTGCATATATAGGCTTGTTTAGTTCAGGTGTAATGGAGGTGGATTGTAAAGAAATGTGCTGATTTTTATTATGTTCAGAGGTGTGGTTCTTGGTATGTATAATGTTAAGATTGATACAATTGCAACTTATGTATAATGTGTTTTTTTAATAAAATATAAAAAAAAAAAACACTCCTCCCATGCCAATAACCTAAAAGGGCTTGACACCGCTATAGCCACTGCCACCCCTCCCTTTTAATCTCCCTGATGACCCAGCATACACATTATATTCTTTCAACCTCAAGTCTCTCCCACACCTAAAATTATGTTCCTGAATAAATGCCACTTGCACTCCATAGTATCTGAAGGTCCCCTCTACCCATGCTCTTTTTACCTCATCCCTCAACCCATTAACATTAATGGTCAAACACTGGAAAACAACTGAGGGTTTGCCCTTCGGCCTCTGTGGAAGCTGCAACACGGTCTTCCCCTTACCCCCCGCCCTTACTGACTAGTTTACCACCCCTGCAACACACCCATGTCCTTTCGTGCAACTTCCACCAAAGGCATCTTACATGTCCTCTGAGCCGGCGTGAAAACATCATCACTATCAGACAATGTACTTGATCTCTTATGGGATTCACCCACCACCTCCATAACACCATCACTATCATTTTGATGAACCTCCACTGTCACTTGCTCACACATCAAAGCCTGTACCTCCTGACTTCCTTTCTCCAAGCCATCCACTATCCCAACGGTTTCCGCCAGGTCTCCACCTTCCCCCACACTTAACTCCGGCAAGGGGTTATCTATGATACTCAGCAATACCTCCTCCAAGGGTATGTCCTCACAATTGTCCAATACCACTTCTCCCTCCTTGCCTGTACCATGCACCTGAGACTCCTGAGGCAGAGTGACAAACCTCCTCCGCCCCCTCCACAATTTCACTCCGTGTCCTCGGTCGCTGCTCCTCCTGTTCCACTTTATCCTTTGCGCCACCAAGCCTGGCTTCAGCTGCCCGACATCAGCACGATGAACGCCCCTCCTCATGCAATCTGCCGCCACATGCTCAAACCCCACACAAGCGGTGCGTCCGTCGCTGTCCCATGTAAGTTACATATACCTGGGCACGGAAGTCAGGGCACGGAAGTAGGAGGGAATAGGTCTTCTAAGCATCATCTTCAAAGAATACGAACCCTCATAGAGACCCGCAAGGGGCCTTTCACTCCATTTCCCTGCAGTTGCAGCATTTATTACACCATACTAACTGAAGATCCTACCGAGATCCACGTGATTGGCCTCAAATGGGACATTCAAACATACCCAGGTATATTTGTGGGACACATCCTTCAGTCACACCTGGAGAGTAGCGTTGACAGTGTAGACCTTGTCCTCATGACGATCCACTAGTCGCTCATACACATCAGCCGTTAGTAGCTTGACAAACTATTCACGCCATTCAGCGCCACTCCATATAAATCTGATGTCTATATATTGTAAACATCCAGCCATGGCCGGTTGTAACACCCCTGTAACCATGTCAATACACACTGTATTCGACGGTCGTCTGCTAGCCGCCGCCATGTTACTGAAAACGAAGTTGTACCAATTCTCTGCCAGGGGTCAGAGCCGAGCGCAGCACACCCGTACACTACAAGAGCCGGGTGGCGAATGAATAATTTATTAGGGTAAGAGTGACGTGTATAATGAAAGTGTGGAAATAAACTTTAGTTGCTATATTTATTTTATTTTTTTTAATTATAATAATCAAAAGAAGCGCTAAACCACAATGGTTATACAGCACGGCAGGGCAGGACAGGATGCAGAGAATGGATTGTAAGCGAGAGATGGATGATTAGTAGCGTATGGAGTGCAGCAGGACAGTGGATAGTGCAGGGATAGAGGGTAGCAAGAGAGAGGTAGAAGGGACTGAGGGGGATGCTAGAGGTATAATCTTCAGTGTGTGTAGTAAGTCAGTTTGTCAAAAAGTCAAGTCAGTATTAAAGGAGGGTCCATCAGCAAGAAGGGAATGTAAAGACAGGGCCGCAGAGCGAAGACGTCGTTGAAGGTAAATTTTGCGTGCTCGTTGATAAAGTGGACAGTCCAACAGAATATGTCGAACAGACACTGGAACCTGACAATGCTCAGAGGGGCAGGGAACCTCTCCATGAGATACCCGTGCGTAAGAAGAGTGTGGCCAATGCGAAGATGGGAGAGTAGTCTCCCACCCTCGACAATGGTGACAAGAAGGCCAGAAACCTATACTGTTTAATAGAATGAAGTTTGTTATTTAGCAGGTCAGACCAGCGTTGTTGCCAACGAGTGCGAAGGTGGGTAGCAATGACAGCAAAATAGTCCGTGAATGGAACACCTCTATGAAACTGGAAGGTCATGTACTGCTGACCGCACAGCAGTGTGTGCCTGTTCATTGCCCTGTAAGTCAACATGACCAGGGACCCAATAAAAAACTATCTTTGTGCTTGCTAGAGATACGGCGTAACCAAAGTTGGATACGAAGATTATTATTATTATAATCAAATAGAAGCGCTAAACCACAGGGGTTATACAGCACTGCAGGTTATTGTAGGATGCAGGGAGAGTGGGTTGTAAGAGGGAGATGGATGATTAGTAGGGTAGGGAGTGCAGCATGACGGTGGATAGTGCAGGGATAGAGGGTAGCAAGAGATCGAGGTAGAAGGGACTGAGGGAGGTGCTAGAGGTATAATCTTCAGAGTTTGTGTAGTAAGTCAGTTTCTGTCAAAAAGTCAACAAGAGAGTCAGGATTAAAGGAGGGTCCATCCGCAAGAAGGGAAGGTAAAGAAAGGGCCGCAGAGCGAAGACGTCGTTGGAGGTAAATTCTGCGTGCTCGTTGATAGAGTGGGCAGTCCAGCAGAATATGTCGAACAGACACTGGAACCTGACAATGCTCACAGAGAGGGGCAGGGAGCCTCTCCATGAGATACCCGTTAGTAAGACGAGTGTGGCCGATGCGAAGACAGGAGAGTGTAGTCTCCCAACCTCGACATTGGTGACAAGAAGAAGGCCAGAAACCTATAACCGGTTTAATAGAATGAAGTTTGTTATTCATCAGGTCAGACCAGCGTTGTTGCCAACGGGTGCGAAGGTGGGTAGCAATGACCGCAAAATAGTCCGTGAAAGGAACACCTCTATATGAAACTGGAAGGTCATGTACTGCTGACCGCGCAGCAGTGTCTGCCTGTTCATTGCCCTGTACGTCAACATGACCAGGGACCCAACAAAAGACAATA
>WNWK01009612.1:67500-75474 GCA_009830355.1 Cherax destructor | reverse complement strand
AGCCATACAGTTTGGGAGAAGGACGGGGGTGAGGGAAGCAGCAACCTTAAACCAAGACAGCAATGCCTAAGCGTACGTAAAAACTGGGGATTTATATAAAAGTTTAGCAAAAGCCCCGGGGTTTTAAAACCAGCTTTTCCATCATTGGAAAAGGCCCTCACCTAGATTACGCAGCTCAGTTCGGGCCTCCATATTACAGAATGGACATAAATTCGTTGAAAACATTCGGGTAGAATATTAAATTTACATAGCATTAGAAATTTTCCTTACGAAGAAAGATTGAAGACATTTAAAATTAATTCACTTGTAAGACGTAGAATGGGGGGAGACATGATCGAGGTATACAAGGGGAAAAAGGGGAAATTAACAAAGGGGATAAAAAAAGTTTTGGGGGTACCCCGAGAAACCCGCAATAATGGATTCAAGTTAGAAAAGTTTAGATTTGGGAAAAGGATATGGGAAAAATTATTGGTTTGGAAATAGGGGGGTTGATGAGGGGAAAATTGTTTTGGGGTTTTTGATGAAAAGGACCTTGGGTATTTTTTAAATTTGGGTTTGGGATAAATTAATGGTAAAAGGGGGTTTGGGTTTGGTGGGAATTGAAATGAGTAAAAAAAATTATAAAAAGGTTTTTTGGGTAGCATTGAAAATTAGGTTGAACAAATATTCTGTTAGGGGGAGGGAAAATGTGAAGGACCTTTATATGGGCCAACAGGCCTGCTGCAGTGTTCCTCCTTTCTTATGTTTTTTGTGCATTTCCCTTTTACTTTGTTGACTACTACTTTTTGTGTTCTCTTGTTGGAAATTATGGAATTATCTACCCAAATTTTTCCTGTTATTCCTTTATCACACATTTTTGTGTAACACCATGGTCATACTTGTCAAAAGGGTTTTCAAAGTTGTGTATATAACATCTGCATTCATCTGGGGATTTCTGTTATTAATATTTCGGGCAACTTGGGTCAATTTTGTCCCCCCGGATCCCACCCCCACGAAATCCGGGGTTAACCCCGGTAGATAAATTAGAAACATATGCAACACTTTTGGGGAAACCTTTTTGGGGGAAACGTTTCGCCACACAGTGGCTTCATCGTCCCAAAACAAAGTAGAAAGTTGTAAGGAGAGGAGGAGTTTGGGGTAAAAACATTTCCCCCCTTTTTTGTCGATGTGTTGTGGGTTCTCTGAATCATTTATATACATGGATGATTTTGTTTCTGGGGGTGTACTGGTATTGGGGCCTCCCTTCATTATCTTGCTCTGGTATGTACTGGTATTGTCTCTGCCTTCATTATCTTGCTCTGGTATGTACTGGTATTGTATCTGCCTTCATTATCTTGCTCTGGTATGTACGGTATTGTCTCTGCCTTCATTATCTTGCTCTGGTATGTACTGGTATTGTCTCTGCCTTCATTATCTTGCTCTGGTATGTACGGTATTGTATCTGCCTTCATTATCTTGCTCTGGTGTGTACTGGTATTGTCTCTGCCTTCATTATCTTGCTCTGGTATGTACTGGTATTGTCTCTGCCTTCATTATCTTGCTCTGGTATGTACAGGTATTGTCTCTGCCTTCATTATCTTGCTCTGGTATGTACTGGTATTGTCTCTGCCTTCATTATCTTGCTCTGGTATGTACTGGTATTGTCTCTGCCTTCATTATCTTGCTCTGGTATGTACTGGTATTGTCTCTGCCTTCATTATCTTGCTCTGGTATGTACTGGTATTGTCTCTGCCTTCATTATCTTGCTCTGGTGTACTGGTATTGTCTCTGCCTTCATTATCTTGCTCTGGTGTACTGGTATTGTCTGTCTTCATTATCTTGCTCTGGTATGTACTGGTATTGTCTCTGCCTTCATTATCTTGCTCTGGTATGTACTGGTATTGTATCTGCCTTCATTATCTTGCTCTGGTGTGTACTGGTATTGTCTCTGCCTTCATTATCTTGCTCTGGTATGTACAGGTATTGTCTGTCTTCATTATCTTGCTCTGGTATGTACTGGTATTGTCTCTGCCTTCATTATCTTGCTCTGGTATGTACTGGTATTGTCTCTACCTTCATTATCTTGCTCTGGTGTACTGGTATTGTCTCTGCCTTCATTATCTTGCTCTGGTATGTACTGGTATTGTCTGCTCATTATCTTGCTCTGGTGTACTGGTATTGTCTCTGCCTTCATTATCTTGCTTGCTCTGTATGTACTAGGGTATTGTCTCTGCCTTCATTATCTTGTTCTGGTGTACTGGTATTGTCTCTGCCTTCATTATCTTGCTCTGGTGTACTGGTATTGTCTCTGCCTTCATTATCTTGCTCTGGTGTACTGGTATTGTCTCTACCTTCATTATCTTGCTCTGGTGTACTGGTATTGTCTGTCTTCATTATCTTGCTCTGGTATGTACTGGTATTGTCTCTGCCTTCATTATCTTGCTCTGGTGTACTGGTATTGTATCTGCTTCATTATCTTGCTCTGGTATGTACTGGTATTGTCTCTGCCTTCATTATCTTGCTCTGGTGTGTACTGGTATTGTCTCTGCCTTCATTATCTTGCTCTGGTATGTACTGGTATTGTCTCTGCCTTCATTATCTTGCTCTGGTATGTACTGGTATTGTCTCTGCCTTCATTATCTTGCTCTGGTATGTACTGGTATTGTTCTGCTTCATTATCTTGCTCTGGTATGTACTGGTATTGTCTCTGCCTTCATTATCTTGCTCTGGTATGTACTGGTATTGTCTCTGCCTTCATTATCTTGCTCTGGTTGTACTGGTATTGTCTCTGCCTTCATTATCTTGCTCTGGTAGTACTGGTATTGTCTCTCCTTCATTATCTTGCTCTGGTGTACTGGTATTGTCTCTGCCTTCATTATCTTGCTCTGGTGTACTGGTATTGTTCTGCCTTCATATCTTGCTCTGGTGCTATTGTCTCTCCTTCATTATCTTGCTCTGGTATGTACTGGTATTGTCTGTCTTCATTATCTTGTCTGGTTGTACTGGTATTGTCTCTACCTTCCTTATCTTGCTCTGGTGTGTACTGGTATTATCTCTGCCTTCATTATCTTGCTCTGGTATGTACTGGTATTGTTCTGCCTTCTTATCTTGCTCTGGTATGTACTGGTATTGTCTCTGCCTTCATTATCTTGCTCTGGTATGTACTGGTATTGTCTCTGCCTTCATTATCTTGCTCTGGTATGTACTGGTATTGTATCTGCCTTCATTATCTTGCTGTGGTATGTACTGGTATTGTCTCTGCCTTCATTATCTTGCTCTGGTGTACTGGTATTGTCTATGCCTTCATTATCTTGCTCTGGTGTACTGGTATTGTCTCTACGTTCATTATCTTGCTCTGGTATGTACTGGTATTGTCTCTGCCTTCATTATCTTGCTCTGGTGTGTACTGGTATTGTCTCTGCCTTCATTATCTTGCTCTGGTATGTACTGGTATTGTCTCTGCCTTCATTATCTTGCTCTGGTGTACTGGTATTGTCTATGCATTCATTATCTTGCTCTGGTATGTACAGGTATTGTCTCTACGTTCATTATCTTGCTCTGGTGTACTGGTATTCTCTGCCTTCATTATCTTGCTCTGGTGTGTACTGGTATTGTCTCTGCCTTCATTATCTTGCTCTGGTATGTACTGGTATTGTCTCTGCCTTCATTATCTTGCTCTGGTATGTACAGGTATTGTCTCTACGTTCATTATCTTGCTCTGGTATGTACAGGTATTGTCTCTACGTTCATTATCTTGCTCTGGTATGTACTGGTATTGTCTCTGCCTTCATTATCTTGTTCTGATGTGTACTGGTATTGTCTCTGATTTCATTATCTTGCTCTGGTACGTACTGGTATTGTCTCTGCCTTCATTATCTTGTTTTTAAGTCATTCAGGAAGCCTTTTGTTTTTCTCTGTATATTCCTCAACATTCTCTTTCAATAAAAAACAAAAGGTACAATACGCTGACTGGAACAATACACAAATAACCCGCACATACGACAGAGACGCTGACAACGACGTTTCGGTCCGACTTGGACCATTTACACAGTGACAGTGTGACTTTGTAAATGATCCAAGTCAGACTGAAACGTATTGGTAAGCTTCTCTCTCCTACGTGCGGGTTATTGTATATTTTCTTTCAATAGTTGTCTATCTGGAGGTAACATATTGTATACAGAGGTTGTATGATTCTTCATAGAGATCATCCATGGCTGGTATGGGGTTCAGTTCTCTACGTAACATACTGTATGATTCTTTATAGGGATCATCCATGGGTCATCTATGGGTCAGGTAGGTGGTTTTGGTTGCCAATATGACGTTTTTCAGAGCGTAGTTCTAGCTGCCCAGACAACCTTTGTTCCAAGTAGGGAAATTAGATCTAACAAAAATGATCCTAAATGGATGAACAATAGATTAAAACATCTCATTGGTCAAAAGAGAGGCATATATAGGCGTATCAAAAGAGGGGATGGACAGATAAGAAATCAATATTTTCAATTAAAGAGAGAAATAAAAAAGGAATAAGAAAAGCAAAAGGGATTATGAGGCTAAGGTCGCAAGGGATTCGAAGACTAACCCAAAGGGTTCTTTCAGGTATACAGAAGTAAGATTAGGGACAAGATAGGCCCACTTAAGAGTAACTCAGGACAAATCACGGACAGTGATAAGGATATGTGTGAAATTTTCAATACTTACTTCCTCTCAGTTTTACTCAGGAAGATACTAGCGGAATTCCAGAAATAATAAATTATGTAGAACTGGAAGATAATAGACTATGCTCGATTGGGGTAACTAGTGACATGGTCCTCAGACAAATAGAGAAATTAAAACCTAACAAATCCCCAGGCCCTGATGAACTGTTTGCAAGAGTTTTAAAGGAATGTAAAGAGGAACTTAGCAAACCTTTGGCAAATCTTTTCAATATATCACTACAAACTGGCATAGTGCCAGACAAGTGGAAAAGGGCAAATGTAATACCTATTTACAAGGCAGGTGACAGGTCCTTAGCTTCGAACTATAGACCAATAAGCCTTACCTCCATAGTTGGTAAATTTATGGAATCAATAATTGCCGAGGCAATTCGTAGCCATCTTGAAAAGCATAAATTGATTAATGAATCTCTACACGGTTTTACTAAGGGGCGTTCCTGTCTTACGAATTTACTAACTTTTTCACTAAGGTGTTTGAGGAGGTAGATCATGGTAATGAATATGATATTGTGTATATGGACTTCAGTAAGGCTTTCGATAAAGTTCCACATCAGAGGCTACTGAGGAAACTTAAGGCACACGGAATAGCAGGAGAAATGTTTTCCTGGGTAGAGGCATGGTTGACAAATAGGCGGCAGAGAGTTTGCATAAATGGAGAGAAATCAGAATGGGGGCGCGTCTCAAGCGGTGTTCCACAGGGGTCAGTTTTGGGCCCCCTGTTGTTTACAATTTACATAAACGACATAGATGAGGGAATAAATAGTAACATAAGTAAATTTGCTGATGACACCAAAATAGGTCGTCCAATTCATTCAAATGAGGACATTAGAGCACTCCAGGATGATTTGAATAGACTGATGCAGTGGTCGGAGAAGTGGCAGATGCAGTTTAATGTAAACAAATGCAAAGTTCTAAATGTTGGGCAGGACAATAACCATGCCACATATAAGCTGAATAATGTAGATCTTATTACTTGTGATTGCGAGAAGGATTTAGGAGTTCTGGTTAGTAGTAATCTGAAGCCAAGACAACAGTGCATAAGTGTTCGCAATAAAGCTAACAGAATCCTTGGCTGGGTCGGGGCTTAAGCCGTTGGAGATTTGGACCTGCCTCGCATGGGCCAGTAGGCCTGCTGCAGTGTTCCTTCTTTCTTATGTTCTTCTTATAAATCTTTGTTTATTTTGTGACAGTCACTTCTCTGGGTGTTGAACATAAATTTACTGACCATCTCTTAATCTTAACTGTTTCTTATATTCTTTAAGCATGGATTAATGATTGTACTCCAGTCAACTTGTGATGGTGGTGCTAGCAGGCTGGTGGTGCTGGCAGGCTGATGGTGCACCTAGGCTGGTGGTGCTCCCAGGCTGGTGGTGCTCGCAGCCTGGTCGTGCTAGCAGGCTGGTGGTGTTCCCAGGCTGGTGGTGTTCCCAGGCTGGTGGTGTTCCCAGCCTGGTGGTGCACCCAAGCTGGTGGTGCTCCCAGGCTGGTGATGCTCCCAGGCTGGTGATGCTCCCAGCCTGGTGGTGCACCCAGACTGGTGGTGCACCCAACCTGCTGGTGCTCTCAGCAAGGTGGTGCTCCCAGGCTGGTGGTGTTCCCAGCCTGGTGGTGAACCCAAGCTGGTGGTGCTCCCAGGCTGGTAATGCTCCCAGGCTGGTGATGCTCCCAGGCTGGTGGTGCACCCAGACTGGTGGTGCACCCAGACTGGTGGTGCACCCAGACTGGTGGTGCACCCAGACTGGTGGTGCTCCCAGCCTGGTGGTGCTCCCAGCCTGGTGGTGCTCCCAGCCTGGTGGTGCACCCAGCCTCGTGGTGTACCCAGCTATGTGATGCTTCCAGGCTGGTGGTGCACCCGTGTTGATTCTCCCAGTCTGGTGGTGAACCTAGCCTGGTGGTGCACCCAGCCTGGTTGTGCACCCATCCTGGTGGTGCACAGACTGGTGTTGTACCCAGCCCGGTGATGCTCCCAGCCTAGTGGCACACCCAGCCTGGTGGTGCACCCAGCCTGGTGGTGCACCCAGCCTGAAGGTGCACCCAGTTGGCCGGAAAGAAATCTTGGTGCGAATGTATTTTTAAAGACACACTGCATCCCGCTGCCTGATGGAACAACAGCAAGTTTGATGGAACAACAGGAGGTTCGATGGAACAACAGGTGTGATGTAATAACAGCAAGTTTGATAAAACAACCGGAGGACTGATGGATCATGAGGTTCGACGGAACAGCAAGTTTAATGGAACAACAGGTTTGATGGAACAACAGTAGGTTTAATGGAACATTGGGTTTGATAGAACAACAGCAAGTTTGATGAAACAGAAGGTTTGATGGAACAACAGGAGGCTTGATGGAACAACAGCAAGTTTGATGGGACAATAGGTCTGATGGAACACCAGCAAGTTTTATGGAACAACAGGTTTGATGGAACATGAGATTTGATGGAACAACAGAAGGCTTCATGGAACAACATCAAGTTTGATGGAACAGGTCTGATGGAACATGAGATTTGATGGAACAATTGGAGGTTTGATGGAACAACAGCAGGTTTGATGGGACAACAGTAAGTTTGATGGAACAACAGCAAGTTTGATGGAACAACAGCAATTTTGATGGGACAACAGGAGGTTTGATGGAACAACAGGAGGTTTGATGGAACAGCAAGTTTGATTGAATAACAGGAAGTCTGATGGAACAACAGGAGGTCTGATGTAACAGGTCTTATGGAACAACAGGAGGTTTGATGAAACAAGAGGTTTTGTGGGACAACAGCAAGTCTGATGGAACAACAGCAAGTCTGATGGAACAACAGCAAGTCTGATGGAACAACAGCAAGTCTGATGGAACAACAGCAGGTTTGATGGAACAGTACGTTTGAGGGAACAACAGTAAGTTTGAGGGAACAACAGTAGGCTTGAGAGAACAACAGTAAGTTTGATGGAACAACAGCAGGTTTGATGGAACAACAGTAGGTTTGATGGCACAAGAGTAGGTTTGAGGGAACAACAGTAGGTTTGAGGGAACAACAGTAGGTTTGAGGGAGCAACAGTAGGTTTGAAGGAACAACAGTAGGTTTGAGGGAGCAACAGTAGGTTTGAGGGAGCAACAGTAGGTTTGAGGGAACAACAGTAGGTTTGATGGAGCAACAGTAGGTTTGAGGGAGCAACAGTAGGTTTGAGGGAACAACAGTAGGTTTGAGGAAACAACAGTAGGTTTGAGGGAGCAACAGTAGGTTTGAGGGAACCACATTAGGTTTAAGGGAACAACAGTAGGTTTGAGGGAACAACAGTA